>MUZC01000337.1:208823-234280 GCA_002072015.1 Radix auricularia | reverse complement strand
TATATAGGCGTTTTTCAAAAATTTTACATTTTTAGCACAATGAAATTTTAAAAAATGAAAGTTATTTTCCATGCGATTTTTCTTTATGATAGTAATCAGTGACTACTTAAATACTATATTTTAAAAAATTAGACCTTGACTCCATGTTTTTGTTTTACAGTAACGGTTTTATGGTCATGCATCGCATTTCAATTTCACTGGTGTAACGCAACATTAAAGTACACACAAAGACTGAAAACACATATTTAAAACCAAATTACAAATATATTTATTAAAAAACAACTAAATTTGATTTATAATAAAAAAATTGAGACATGCAATACATGACAAAGGCTCTAAGTGGTCGTTGAAAAAACAAAGTTCAAAACATTAATAAAACACTAACCAATTATGTTCATGAAAGTATGCTTAAAAGCAAGTAGTAACATACAAATCTTTATTATAAATCAGAACACAATCTAATTAATGATCATAGGCAGCCTGAAAGAATTCTGATAAATAACAAAGTAGTTATTTGTGAATTGAGTACATGTTACACCAGTGAGTTAACTGTTACACCAGTGAACTCTTGGTTACACCAGTGAGTCATCATTGTTTCTATCTTTAAATGTCTGAAAGGTTTTCTTAATTGGAACACAAAATGCATTTTATGATAATGGATATGTCTTCTTAGTTTGTAACAAGTAAATAATTTTAAGAGTAAAGAATATGTTAAGTAAAAAAAAAATAGAAAAAAAGGCATGTTAACTGGACAAAGGCCATATTAAATGAATAAATTTCATAAACTAAATACATTGTCTTCAACATTTCTTATTGTATGGAACCAATGGCACGAAATGGTTTGGACACCAATACAGTGACTTGCGATTTACTCTTGTGGAAGTCCACAAGATCATTGCCTCATCATTACTAATTTTTACTCTGGGTTTGATCCATCTGTGGATGTGAAATCTCGTTCCCGGGTCAGTGCCTTTAGGATAAACTGAAATGATTGGCATCTTCAATACACTTGCGAGCCCAAAAATTTGCCATATGCCCATATAACTTTTGTGTGTGCAGAGGGCCATTACTTCTTTTTCAAAGAGAAATCTGACAACATCATCTTTATCTAAATTGTGTTCTCCCGGAACATACAAATCACAATAAGAGGCAAA
The DNA here is from genome assembly GCA_002072015.1 of Radix auricularia. Taxonomy (NCBI): domain Eukaryota; kingdom Metazoa; phylum Mollusca; class Gastropoda; family Lymnaeidae; genus Radix; species Radix auricularia. The sequence continues at coordinate 233,126 of MUZC01000337.1, read as the reverse complement.
CACCTTTTTGCAGCTGTAAGATACTGATGATAAGCCTTGGGAAAGATATGTATCACTGAGATAAAGCTCAGAATGAGTTGCAAGCTCATGGATAATGCGAATCCGAATTTCTTCAGGACATTCATCTTTTCCATAAGCAAACACAGCACCACAGGCTGGTAGGCAGTCTCCATCTTCTCTCACTTTAATTGGAAATAGATGACCAAATGTTTGCTTAGCTGGTATGTCATCTGGAACATCATTCACAGCTCTTCTCTCTATTTGTATTCTGGTATCAATGACACATTTAGCGGACCCATAAGTCTCATTCATATGTAGCATCTGCGACTCACATTCATGGACAAGCTCTGCAAAAGTCTCACATGCCTTAAGTTCATCTAGATACCTTTCATACCTTTGTTTTCTCATGTTCCATGGAACATGTGTTGTGTTACATTGAATACTGTCATCTACATCACATGTGTTGGAACAGATAGTGTCAATACACTTATCTTCATGTTCCACCATCCCTTCAAATGTAAATTGAGAAAACATATTCTCTTTATCACACTCTTTCCCATGTGTACAGACACAACTAACATCTCGATAAATTATTCTGCATTTTTTGATACATGCTATCTGGTGCAGTTTCATTGTTCCAGGGACTGTTTTCAGGCCATTTATGGGGAAAGCATGTCTGATAGCATCAATGTCCTTCTGACCAATTTCATACAGATGAACAGAGGGACAATGCTTTGCAACATTTTCAACAAAATCAGATGCATTTGTGATGCTATTTCCAAAATGGACTATCCTATCTGCAGCTCTTTTCACAGTGGCCCCAACACCATCAGGTATGCCTTTCCCATGGCCAGCCTCAAAAAAGTTCCATGTACATGTAAAGCCTTTCTCAATAATGATAGAGCTGAGAAGATAAAAGTTATTCTTCTGTCTGTATTGGGTAGTAGGCCCATCACTGAAAAAGTGAATTACTTTTATTGCTAACTTTTCTTTCTTTATTTTGTCTAATATGGGTGTAAGATATCCCCATATTGCAAATGGATCATGATCCAAACTGTCGCTTACCCCACAGAAGGTGGAAATGCGATCACCCGCAAAAGAGAGAAAACCTGTGTGCAATGAAAGCTGTTTTTTTGATGCACCAAAGTGGGCACTGTGGATTTCAGAATCATATTTACACACAAAGTTTTCTGAAAAATCAATGTGTATAATAACCTCCTTATCTGTCAACCCTTCTCTTACCTTGCGGTAATGTTTGTACTGTGAGCTCAAGTTATACATATGCTTCTTGTGAGGCCACAAAAGCTCATGAAAAAGCTCCCACACCTGTTCAAATTCTTTGACATAATACTCTTTCTTTACAATGAGCACCTGCTTTTCTGTTCCATCTTTAAAAAGTCTACTTTCTTTAGTTTTTTCCCAAATATGAAAGGCAATCATTTTACCTTTTAAAAAATCATTGATATTTGTAATTGATAATCTTTTGTCTTTGCAAATTTTGCACTCATTGTACATGCATGCCTTATTGTTAGTATCACAAGACAAATTTCTTAAAAGGATATCAACAACTAAAGTTTCCAAAGCTCCTCCTCGCTTCAATGACATGGCCACCAGTCTTACATTCTCACAAGCTGCACAAAGACATGTTGCTCTGTCCTTATCCATTGGTTGGAGGACCCAAAAAGGCTTGAGCCTGTAAAAGGTAGTAAAGGATGGCTGCTGGGTATCTTTGCACTCAGATACAAACTTTTTGTAGAGGCTTGAAAGGGACCCTGTCATGTATCTTTTATAAAAAGGAGAAGAAAAAAAAGGAGCAATTTAAAAAAAAAATGAAATTCTAAATTAACTGATTATTTTTTACAGTGAAAAGTGCAGTAAAAAGATAAAGCATGGCTTTTATCAAGAGGACAAAGTAAAAAAAATTTACAGCATGCTTTAAATTGCAGATAATCTAAACCGCCTAATTCTTTTGCCTAATGTATTAGCATGTATGCCTATACCAATGTTGCCAATTTATAAACTTAAATATTAAGTTGCATATCCAATAGAAATTTGTCCAGATATTTACTTGTTTGACACATTTTTACCAATAGATTTTTTCACATAATCACATTGGAAACTTCATTCTACTAAGTAGAATATTTAAGATATAAATGTAAATTATAGGCTACTTAAATAATTTACAATGCAAGTTGTAACTATCTTTTACTTTGGTTAGTTAAAACTAAAATTTATTTTACAAAAAGTTATTTTTACCTTCTTTGTTTTTTTATTTTATGTCTGGTGATGGTGTCTTTTTTTCCTGGGCAAATTTTTGAATTGTCACTGCGGAGAAAGAACATCTGGACTTGGGTTTGTATCTTTTGTATCAAAGTGCCCTGCTTCTTGTAATGCTTTTTCCTTATCCCAATAACATTAGCTTCCTGCTCAAACATCTTCTTAAAACGGTATTTCTTCAAAATTTTGCCTGCAGCAACTGATGATAATGATGGGCTTTTCTTCTTTTTTAATTGTTCTTTGAATTCACTCATGACTGCAAAATGAAACTCTAAGGTCCTTCTTACTGATGATGAAGTTTTACTTACTATAATGTTTTCTTTGAGGAGTAACTTCTTTGCTTTCGATCTAGGAGTTGCACATTTGTTGTCCTTTGATTTGTTTGCAGATCTTTCTATTTGCTTCCTTAAGTTCTTAAGTCTTTTCTCAGAGGCTTCCATCTTCTTAGTCAATTCAGATACCTGTATTTTAAGTTGTTGGTTCTCCTGAGCCTTCATTTTTAATGATGCCATTTTCTGTCGAGATGGCCCCTCAGGTGAAGAGCTAGAATTTGACAGTGATGGGGAAACCGATGCTTTATCAATTACTAACTGTGCTTTCCTTTTCATTCTACTATTGTGGTATCTAGTCCGCCAAGCTTTCTTTTCTTTCCTATGTTCCCGTGGTGTCATGTCTTTCACTAGCTTTCTTGTTCCTGTCTCCTTGTCCTTTTCATACTTTTCATGTTTGCGTAGAAGATAGGCTGCTCGCATTTGAGAGTCAGCATTTCGCCTTTCACGGTACAAACGTTGGCGTTCCGCGTTCGTCAATGCCTTGGAATTGGATTTTGCCTGGAGAAAGAAAACAAAAGTTGTGAAAATATCTGAAAGTTCCTCATTGTAAGGCCAAAATAATGCCCCAGTGTTCCACAAAATATAATAAAGATTTTTAAAGCTGAATTTGTTGGTAATATAAAACATAAGTAGGGTGTTGGTTGAAAAACAATGAATATTACTAATCTACTGTCCTCATTAAATAAAATAACAATAAGTAGGCTAATAATATCTGGACAAACAATAAATAATAAAGTTCTAGATCAAAATTTTCATTAGACTTAATGGATATTATTATCAAATTATACAAAAAAATGTTTTTATATTTTGACAAATTTTCACTGGCGTAACAGTCCTTTCACTGGTGTAACGATTATTTACCGTAACACCAGTGAGTGTTACACCAATGAAAATTTTACAAGTTTAACAACATTTTAGCCCCAGGTTTTAAGGAATGAAAATAAGCTTATATTTTTATTATAACTACCATTACCCCCTGTTATATTGATCCATTGTTAATATACATTGAGTTATAATTTTAGGTAAATTGGTCAGTTACACCAGTGAGTGTTATGCCTAATTACTTACCATTTTGTAGTAGAACGGTCTGCACTGAGCCTCACAGAAAAGTTTTAAAGCATTACCGACACCTCCATGTTGGAAAAAGGGGTAGTCACTCTCAGAAAACCCCTGTGGTTTTAATTGCCAATAATTTCAATCCACAAATTTTTGGTCCAATATGTAGTTGTTACACCAGTGAGTCTAAAACAGGCGACATGTATATTTTGGCCAATAAAAACTAAACTTTTACTTTTTATACCCATTGGTATGGTTTTACATACTTTTAAAACACATATGAACATAATAAAACAATAATAACACTAACTAGCCTATTTTAATTGTTTATATGGATGTAATTATGAATTGGTTTTATGTTGGCGACATGGTCTTTTTCAAACATACACATTTTTTAAAATTCTATAAAAAAACACACATATGACTGAATTTGAAATATAATACATTTTAAGATTCAGAAATGAATGTTCTTTAAAACCATACAATCCACTCAAAAAAATGTGCCCCACTTCAAAAGTTATCAAACTTTATATGCGTGGGACATGAAAATGTAAAATTTTTGAAAAACGCCCATATATGTTTGTTTGTTTGTGTGTGTGTGTTTGGGGGGTGCATGTGTGTGTGTGTGTGGGTGTGTAATATATGACATAATTAGAAATAAGATGTTTTTGGTACAAAAATTATAAGGGGAAATGAGTGCAAAAAAATCAACGACGTTTTATTGTTTATCAAAGTAAGTTTTCATTTAAAAAGCAACCCGTTATGTTCTGTCACGTGTACTAAATTCATATTTTAACCAAACTTTCGACGTTGTTATTTTTCAACACATTTTATTTATTTAAGGTAAGTAGAACAAAACCTTATTATTCAATAACTGTAAAAAGATTTCCTGTGAAATTTATGATGGAATAAGAAGTTTAAAAAGTGACAAAAGTTAAGATTTTATTGTGTTAATCCTTTACTCCTCAAAATTATCACATTACAAACGTGCGTATTATATTGAACGTAATCAATACATTTAGTTATGTCTCATATAAAAGGGATTTATAGTCATAAACTTTGTTTGTACGGGTTGTTTAATTTATTGGCATTTGGTCTCATGAGATATTTATTGCAATCACAATTTTCTGATGTTTGATCATTGGCCGAAGTCTGATCTTAATTGTCGGATCTTTTGTTGTACTCTCTTTGGTGTAGTACAATCTCGGTTTCAACTCTCAAAAATGGTTTTGAAGCTTTCACTCTGATGTTTTAAAATCGATGTCACCATATTTTATCTATAGGGGGTCAACGCTTTTGTTAAATGTGTGACCTGAGTGTGAGGGAGAGGTGTAGTCCACGTATTTGTTTTAAGAGTGATCTACGTACTGGTTAAAGAGTGAGCTTTAACGTTGAATGTGTGGGAGGGAGAGAATCTTAGCAGCCACTAGAAAGGGTGAATGAGCGGAAACTCCAGTTAGCGAATGTGTGCGTAAGGCCTTAGGCCCTCAGAAAACGGTTAACATACATTACTTCGTTTCGAGGACAATCATATTGCGTTTTCCTAACATTAAAACGAATTCCATTTGCTTTCAAACTTAAAGAGGTGATATTGGAGCTTACATGGTGTAGCTTGATTTCCTTGTGATGAGCTACGAAGTTATGAGCTTTGAGCCACGGTTTTAAATGGCAAATATTTTTCTGCATGTGGCCCTTTCAATGACAAGACATGGATCTCCAGTTCTTTGCGCAAATATTAATAATTTTATTGTTTTATCTTCAAAAATCATGTTAGCAGCTCTTAAAAAACTTGGGATTTTTGTAAATTTTAACTTTTTGTATCTTCGCCTCAAAATGTGTCTGAACTTTATGCTAACCCAATTCTCTTTCGTCTTTCACAGAGAAGCCAACATGGTGGGAGGGTTCTTTGGGTCAAGGAAGGTACTACTCATAGGATTCATCTTGACTTTCATTGTATGTGTAAAAATCTTTGCCATGTTAATGCAGCAAGGGGGACCAATCAGTCAATTCAGTATTCAACCACCGGTCTCTTCTACAACAGATTTGAGAGTTGTTGCAGTATCCGAAGAAAAAACAACTGTAACTAATGTATATTATAAAGACACTGTCGACAATACTGGGGCTATAAGTAAGTTGAGGCAAACAATACAAGTCTTTTTTTTTTAATTAAACAAAAATTATAGAGGAAGTTTTATATATATATATTTAATATTTATATATATACCTAATATGTGTAGTTTTGGTTTTGATTTACAAAAAAATTATATCAATGCTAAAGAAATCAGTAAATATTTCTAGTTTAAGAATTTTAAAAGCACATAAGGCATTTTCCTCTTAATGGAACTTAATGCCTTTATTGTCATCGAATAAATTATGTATTTTTTTTTTACAATTTGAATAGCATCTCTTATGAAAGATTAACATTCACTTATACCTATCTCATGAATTAGATTATTTTCTGCTATTTTCTTAGTCTTCTGTTTCAGCATATCTGCAGCAGTATGCGGAATTATTTCAGGGTAATGGTTCAGAAGTGCAGAGTGCTGACCCCAACAACCCAGAAACTATAAAAACTTGGTGGCAGGCTGCGGCCATGATTGATTGGTAGGCAAATACTGTCATTAATACATATGGTTGATACTAAACACTGAAGAAAAGTAATACATGTATTAAGTAGTTAATTCCACTTGATTCAATCCTGTTAGGCATGAATTTTAATTTGTACATTGGTAAATTTATTTGTAAAATAACTATGCATATGATGAGTATCACAATTGAAAATGTTTATGTCCAACTGAATAATCCAGTTAACATACTATTACCTACACATGAAGTTACTCTAAAAAAAACAACAACAACAACAAAAACTTTAAGGATATCCGTGCAATTTATAAAATAATTTGTTTTATATAAAAAATTCTTAATCTTAATATTCCTTGTTATTAAAATAATTTTTTTCTTTTGTCCTTTTTATAGGTACATAAACACCCCTCTGCGTTACAAATGTATTAAAAAAGTTGCATACGGTAACTGGCATGTTTGCCAGGATCCTCCATACAATGTCCAACCTCCATGTCTTGTGTATTCGTTTGGGTAAGTTGAAATTAATAATATATCTTATATTTTGTATACTTAATTTGTGTGTATTTGTTTTACATGCAATATTTATTTAACCATTATTTTCAGCAGATACTGAATATAACTAGAATACATACACACACAAACTTTCTGATTAAATTGATGTAAGTATCATTTCTTGTGGATGTTCTTCCCTCAAGCTGAGTTCCTTGACTGCTGAGAACACGGTGTAAATTAATTTAATACCACAGCAAAGGAACGAAAAAACAATACCTCAGATGCCACTTAGTCAGTTGCAGATATTTTACCAATCTATAGAAAGTGTTGCGTTCTGGGTTCTGGATATAATCTTATTAAGACAGACTCTTGTCGAATAGAATATGTTCTTTATTGTGGTATAAATACAAGTATAAATCCTCCGCTATCTGTAGTACACTGAAGTCACTACAGCCATCCATACATCCAATTCTAGGCATACAGGCTCACAGTGTTCACAGTGTTCGAGCAACCTCGATAACACAATGTCTCTACAAGCACAGCTCTGGCCTAACGTCCACACTCTGACGTTACTAGCCTCTCCGATGTTTCTCCACTCGACTCTCACACACTACACAGTTCCACACTATTTATAGCCCTTGCGCGCACTCTCAATTCATTGCCTGACCTTCACAAGTCAGTCAACTGAACACCGTTCAAAAATTCTCACAACAACTCACAACAACTCATTGACAGTGATTCTCATACCTTGACAGAAAGGAAGAGTAACGACTGGAACTTAGTTATGAACACTTTTTTTTAAAAAAAGAAGGAATTGTGATGGATACAATCGCACAAGCGAGAGAACCAGCGTTAGATGTGCTTGCAAATAGCTTCTTAGTTAGACTCGAGATATTTTAGGGAAATCAAACTTAACCCAAACATAATGCAATGGAAACTAAAATACTTAGCATAAATTCGTAAATGATCATATTGAAGGCAATAACCAGGCAATAATTTGATTATCTTTATTTGTAGTCATAATAATAGAAACACCACCAAGTCTAGTGCTAAAAGGCAGACAAAATTATTGCCTCCAACGTTGTTGTTTTTTAAAGTTAATTTGTGACATTCAAAACAGTTTAACCATTTTTCACTTTCCTTCAATTCTTTAGCATGAAAAGAATTAAACTTTTAAGCAACATGTAAATTTATCCTATGATGTTTCCATTACACAGAATTAATTTTGATTTTTCCTTTGATGATGCTATGGCTAAACTTGGATGTGAAGTTCATTCATTTGACCCAAGGTACCTATAATTTTATAGAAGCATAGAAATCAAATTATTATCATCCATTAGGCGAATGTGAGATGTTTTCTACCTATTAAAACTTCATTTCAATCAACTAAAATCTGCCACTTCAACTTAAAAAATACCTCTTTTTGTAAAGGGTAATAAGTAAGTTATCTCGTTCAATAGGTCTTCAATTTTACAAATAGATTGAATACTTTCCCCTTTATAATGGGCTTAAAGTGTGCTATTATTACATTTGAAATATCGAATAGTTCTTAGGCATTATTACTTTTAAATTATTAATTATTTAAAATGAAAGTGTTGACTGTGTACTCCAGACTTGAGGGGAAACAACAGCTTCAAACAATGTACCAAAGTGCAAAATGTGTGTACAGAGTTATTTTCCCTCAGCAGGAGATTATTTGCTGTTTACTCTATGGTAGAAGAATGAAGAAAGCCAATATTTCAAAGCGTCTGCTGGAATCATTAAAACTATGTTTGAAACTGAAGATGAACTAAGGCAACACAGAGATCAATGAAATGCTCTGATCATTGATCCAGCTGTTGACAAGCAATTTATGAGTTTGAGGTTATGAAACAAAAGTTGAAGATACGAATGAGACCTTTGATGAAGTGTAAATAGCTAGGAGACAGAAAGTTATATTTCTGTTATATGGTCGAATTATAGAATACGAATGTATAGTTCCTACAAAAATGTGAATGCTAAAGGGAAATCGTCAAATTCTTGATATCTTCAGAAGATCTTCAATTAAAAATTTTAGTGACCTTATTTTTTAGTCTAAAATTTAAAAAAAACAACAACAAATAGATTACAAAAATCTGACTTTTTAAATTATATCCATAATTTTTCCCCTTTTAGCATGAATTGGAAAGATAAAGTACGTGGACCAAACTCGACTTTTCATAACTTAGGTCTCAGCAACACCAACACAGATGGATACATTGCCATGAAGGGTGTATATGTTAAAAATAGACAAGTGTGGAAAATGAGGACCATCAAGTCAGTCAAGAAAGAATTGGGGCATGAAAAGGTAACGCTGCATGTTTCTTTTGTTACAGCACTTGATAAAAGAAGCACTTTTATTTTAAATATCTCTTGAGAAGTCCTTTTCGTTCCAAATTTTTAAATTATCTTAAACTTTTCATACTCATCCATTATGCACAAGATTATTGTGACCATGGCAGTGGCGTAGCTATGCGGGGGGGGGGGTCAAGGGGTTAATGCCCCGGGCGGCACGTTGCTAGTGACGGCAAATTCCTAGTCGTTAATTAATTATTAAAAAGAAAATGTTACAAGAAAGTGGAACTTTTGTCGATAGATAAGAAAATCTTTTTTAAAAATATTAGAAGAAATAAAGCAACTATCCTAAAGCATGTAAAAGTTTCAGCTGCCAAAACTTCAAACTCCTTACTGGATTTAAATTCTTCCTATAGTAAAATACCCCTGTATTGAAGAACCAGAGGCTTAGGAAGTATGAGAACGTCCTACTGATGTGGTTTCACCTTAACTGATTTTTAAAATTCGTTAACCAGTCCTGCTGTAGAAGCAACAAATTACCGTACCATATCAATTTGAAACAAGAGAGAATCGAATGCTTAAAGCGGGGCATTGTTTCGGGGCGGTAAAGTCCTTATTATTACTTAGCTTCTAAAGTAATTAACGTTTACAAAATGTTTAATTAGATAAAATAAAAAGTAAAAGAAATTATAAAAATATATTAAATACCTCAACAATTCTAATGCAAAAACTTTAAACTCCATTATTAATGTAGTCTTCTGATACTATTGCTACTGACCTAAAAAAACAAAAAACTTAGTGGCTGAAGTAGTGTACAAAAAAGACACTAACGTGCTGGTACATATAATGAGTTGTATTTTGATTTTAACGTTAGTAAACAACTACAGAAAAAAAAATGTTAGCGGACATATGTGGTTTATCCTTCCAAAGCATTATTATTTTAATTTTAATGTCTTTTGTTTTGTGGCATGAAGGAAACTAATGAAAACAAGTTTAAATAATTGAATTAAAACTTGGCACACATAAATACAAACACTCATGAACAAGTGCTCAACATTACCAATTTTTTTTTTCTTTTTCACAGTTGGAAAGAATCAGAAATCGGATTTTTAAAAAAGAAAAGACTATTTTTTTTAATTTTTAAAAACAACAAAAAGTTGTTGTAAATGAAAACAACGCAAAGTGGCAAGAAGTTCTTTCTAGAATGTTAGACGTTTTTGATGTCTGGAAAAAATATATGTGGCTTTTTTCGGTCACAAAAAGGTTGCTAGAAATGCAAATAGAAGCACATATTCATAAACTGATAAATTTGATTGCCAATTACGATCGAGAACTCCAAGAATATCTTTTGAAAAAATGGTGTAAAATCTTGTCATCTCAAATTCACACTGAGCTCATAGTAATTTGAGGACTTACAGTTTGTAATAATCATCTTTCCGGAACAGAATAGCCAATCATATATTTCACAAACCAGTGATGTGATATGTAAAGATTGAAAATCATTAAGTAGACGTAGTAGGAACTTTCAAAGATTTAATTGAAGCTGAAGGGAATCTGCTTACGACCTATCTGAAATGCTTTTAAACCAATGATAATATTTTTTTTAATGGATTGCAGAGGCCCAGCGTGACTTTATTTCTTCATTGCTGGGAAGTAGACAGGCTTTCAAGAAAGAAGAAAAAAAATAATATTCAAATGTCAAATGTCGCTAAAACTAAACCTAATTTGTTGACATATTACTCTAAGTGAAATTAACTCTCTAACCATTTTAGTACACTTGAACGTTGTTATACAATCTTTTCCATGAAATTCTGGACATTGAACGGTTGTTTTCAAAATAAGAGTATTCAAAATATCCCAGTTGACATTGTCAAGCGAGAAAAAGTGTATTCCTAAGGGACATAAAAATTATTGAATTAAAGACCAGTTGATTTATTAATAGTAAATGGAAAAGACGTAAACAGGGTAAGGGTTAGCCTGACAGGACGTAACAAAACAGCATAAACGTCCTGTCAGGCTAACGCTTACCTTGTTTACGTCTTTTCCATTTACTTTTTCATAAGCCTGATTGCAGTCTCACCCCTCATTTTGATTTATTAATGTTTATTAAGATTTCGAGGCTCGAAGTTAACCTGCCCCTGCTTCCTAAAATAATATCATCAATACTACCATTGCCTTTAACTGTCTTAAGCAATGCAAGGTGTTTAAATAGATTTTCTAAAATTAAGGTAATTAAAATTAATAATTAATACACCAAGATTGTCTATTCTATAGCTAATTTGGCAGCTGAACATGGCATGAGCGAGAACATTGATACGTGGAAGATTTTGCCTGAGGAAAAACAGAAAAATTTTCAAAATGAGTAATGAAACAATTACAGCTGTTTGGATAAAATAAATGGGCAAATTTTGTTGTCTTAAAACAACACATTTATAAAGGCTTCATTCAACACCTTATTTAATGGAGGGATCCAATTACTTGGTTTGAGCCCATGGCCCTTTTGGGTCCCATTACCTGGTTGGATCCCTTTACCTGGTCGGATCCCATTACATGGTTGGATCCCATTACCTGAATGGATCTCATTATCTGGTTGGATCCCATGACCTGGTTGGATCCCATTACCTGAGTGAATAATATTGTCATATTCACCATTTTATGTCCCATTCCTATTGTTTCCTAATCCATTTGTATTAAACTCCACTCACCAACATTAAAGAGTGCAGTTATCTGCTGTAAACAATATTGATAATGAAATGCATGTTGGTGCAGATCCGTGGAATTAATAAATAATTAATTGTCATATAGATAACAATATAATTTTTTTAAATACCCCATGTGCATTAGAGAATGCACCAGGATACTTTTATTCCTATAGAGAAAAATGACCCAACTATTAGTTTTCCTAATTGAAATGTTAAGATATATGTTTTTTTCTTACAGCGAACCATAGATGTACTGAAGATAGACATAGAAGGCTTTGAGTGGGATGTCATTGACAATATGATAGAGACAGACGTTTTAAAATACATCAGACAGTTTTTGCTGGAGTTTCACTTATTTCCCGAGTGGCCGGTCAAAGAAAATTATGTGTATTTATATAAGGTATGAGTTGGTCTTTCTTCTTGACAGGGAAATAGTGCAGTTAAAGAAAGTTATGTGTATTTATATAAGGTATAAGTTGGTAATCCTTCTTGACAGGGAAATAGTACATTTAAAATATATTTTAAGAAGATGTAACAATGATGAAGAATGTTTGGGTGTGGAGGATATCATTTAGTTTATCTTCTTTTCTTAAATTATCTCTTACACGCGCTCTTTCTAAACAGAAGATTATTGCCACCTACTTCCTATGCATATTCGTGATCATTGAAGTAGATATTGATGTTGTTTGATAAATGGAACTTACATTTGATAAATGGAAATTACAAGCTGCAATAATATGAATTGTTGGTAATAATTTTTTAAAATATTTTATGGAACTTTCGATTCTTTCTTATAAATCACCCGATAATCTGACAAGTATGTGAATCTGACATGGCCAATTTTTCCTTATTTCAGATTTACACAAATCTTAGAGAGTTGGGTTTCCGTGAATACTCCAAAGGACCACATTTAAAAACTTTGAAAGTAGATTCTTTTAACAATCAAGGAGATTGTGAATATGTGAATGCATTTTTTGATAGCAGAACAGCCAGTGATGAAGTCTGATCTTAAGAGCTCAACCAAATAAACTAAAATAAAAGTGTCAAAAATCGTTAACGTTTAAGAAAGAATGCTTTTTCGGACCCCGGCGTGAACGAATGGTCATTAGGAGTGCAGTTCCCTATATTATTTTAATATTGGCGGTCAAGTATATATATATATATATATAGATGAATAAGTAAAACATGGCATTAAGGGCTCCCTGGCCAAATTAGTGCAATATATAAGTTATGAAAAATTTCTTTATTTCAATTAGATTAGGATCATACTGAATATATTATCAATATTTGAAGACACCATGGGCCAGAATGGGGAATAAAATCTTAAACGTTTACAGAGAAAAGATTCATGGTCACCGGCGCGAAAGGATGAACATCAGAGATTCAATGTCCAGTAGAACTTATTTTCATATAGGCTTTAAAGTTATTATACACCAAGTTTGGTTCAGATCCATCCATTTTACTGGTCGTTAACGCTTACACAATTTATATACGTCTCATATACGCAAAAATGACATTAATGGCCCCCAGGCCCAATCGGTGCAAGAAAATAACTTTAAAATACATGTTTATTTTGTTCTAGATCATAATAGATATATTTTTCAATATATGTCAAGCTCATGTCAAATCATAATGGGAATATTTTTCTTAAATGCTTACGAAAATAAAGGTTTTGGGCCTCCGTCCCCAAAGAAATGGACATTAGAATTTCAATACCGTTAAGTAATTTTAATGTGAGCTATAAAGTATGTATGTCGTGTTAAGTTTGGACAAGATCCATTCCTTTTCCAAGTAACGCATAATTTAACTAGTTTTATATAGCTCATATAAGAAAAAAAACATTTTGGGCCCCCCGGCCCCCCATGAGTGTCACATTTGGTGCAAGATTTCAATTTACAAGACATGTTTATTCTAAATCAGTTTAAACATAGATCTAGATATATTTCTAAGATCGTTAAAACGTGATTGAGAAAAACATCTTAAACATTTACGAAAAATACATTTGCGGCCCCCTGCCCTGAAGAAATTTACATTGGAAGTTAAGTTCCCTTAATTATTTTAATAAGGGCTACCAAGATTTTGCATACAAAGTTGGTTAAGATCATATTATTTACTCAATAGTTAACGCACAAACTAAATGTTTTATAGCTCATTTGTGCAAAAACTGACAATAAGGACCCAAGGACCCATTCAGGGCAAGATATAAAGTTGAAAACATTTGTTCATTTTAAATATGGGTAATAATAAATACATTTATTATCATTTGTCAAGATATTTAATAATGGAATTGGGGAATACAATTTTAAATATTTACGAAAAAGGGTATTTTGGGCCCCCAGCCCCGAAGGAGTGGCCATTAGGAGTTCAATGCCCTAAGTATTTTAATATTGGCTATCTCGTATTTTTTAAATAAAAAGTTTGGTAATGATCCACCAATTTACCAAGTAGATTGCCTATGGCGCTCATGACATTCAAAACTATGAAAGACATTCTTACTGTCCAAATTCAAAAAGGGCTTCCTTGATAAAATGACTTACAAGAAATGTCTGCTAACGTTTTAGGTACTTGCCCGTCATCCAATGGACCAGCAACCCAGCTGTCACGATTACAATTAACAAATGGAAATAAATTAAAGAATTTGTCTCATAGTTGATACATAATACATTACAAGTCTTGAAACATGACTCAACAATTCCTCGAGTTTCTAAATCAGCACAACTCAACTATCACTTGCACTTGGTTAACGTACAGACTACGGCCCCTGACAAAACGGCCCCGGTCAAATCGGCCCCTGACAAAATAGATGAAAATATGCACAGCGGTTATTGTTACCTGCCCCTTCCACCCTTTACTATCAACCCTTGCCAACCATAAACTGATATTTTCTCATTCATGTTCGCAAAAAATGGGGGAAAGAACAGGCACAAAAAAAACACATTTAATTTTGTTTTAAAATAATTCCACCTTGAAATTGAAGCAGGTGCTTTCCGCGTGCAAGATGGACGTGATAACCACTACACTGCGAATCTGTGAAGGAACAACGCAAGTAAATGCAAGAAGCATTTTTGCCACAACCCTCCCCCTATTTTCTTTTCATCCCACTTTGTGTGCCCATTGTGATCTTTCGACCCCAACGCGGTCATTCGTCGTGCTCATTTGCACATGGTCGTTTACTTAAATTATATATAGACTAAAGATTATTAATGGTTATCGTTTCAAGCGTAAACTGTTTGGCGAAAGAAGTTGGTCTAAAATTAAGAGAATAAGTTTTTTTTTATTACGATCAACAATGCTTTGTAGCCAATGAGCATGGAATCGCTGACGATATATTATTCATCTAAGATTGTGCCATAAGGAAAAATATATAACTTATTTTTTATAAAAAAACGAAAGCATCTCTGTTTAAATCTAACATATAAATATAGTGTCCATAATAAAAAAAATTATAGGGCTGGTACTGATTAAAATATTTTGTTCGATTAATAGGTAAAGTTTTATTAGATTAATTTAGATTAATCTTATTTTTATAACGCTTATGTAGATCCCATTCAGTCGCCATTCATTATTTCACGAAATTGGTTAAGTTGCGGTATTTCCATGGCCACCTAATTTTTTTGACGTAAGAGCAAATTTTTTTTCTGCTATTCAAGAAATGAGGAAGAAAATCCCCTTTGTTTACGGATGCACGTCGCATTGAATAATAATTTACAAGGGAAAATTATGCAAGTAGCAAATATAAATTATTAATAAATTAGAAAACAAATATTAGAAACATATTCTTACATTTTAATTGAAATTTATTGATCAAAATAATTTTCATCGAATTTTTAAGCAATGATTAATCGATTAATTAGTCATTTATTTCCGCAGCCCTAATTAATTTTTATTTGAAAATCTTCTTTTTATATCATCCAAATATTTTTAAGGGGGTTGGGTGGCGGCATACCTGGCTTCTGCACGGGCGGCACAAACCCACGCTAAGCCGCTGAGAATGCAGAGCTTGTCACCACACTTGTCACTGTTAAGCCAGTGGCGTGGGCGGAGCTTGTGCACTTGGATAAGCGTAGGTCGCAATAATCTTATATGTATAGAAGCGGCGTCTGTCTCACATAAGACATATCTTTTTCTGAAATGTGTGACGTAAGTCCTAAAAATAGCCGATACATCATACGGAACTCTGGATTACAGAACCGTCCAAACCCATTTTGTGACTCCCTCTGTTTTTATGTAACTTTGTCTCGTCTTAACTATACAGACGGTCTTTATGTAGTTGCATGATAATTTTACAGCTCTCAGTGAGAGAAAATACAATCAACAAGACTTCATTGGTCGCACAGAAGTTATCGTGTAACTGTTAAGAGAATATTTGTATGCGACTTGACCAGATCGATACCAACGCTGTTCCTTTTAAATACAATTTCTATAATCCGTAGGTCGATTGTAACGCTGGCGATGTTGGGCGTTATTTCTTAAACAAGCGACATCTGCTGCGGCTGTTTATCGTGGATCTTGTTTGTGACTAGTTAGGTCTTGAAACCTTTGGTTGATATTCTCAGTCTCACATCTTCTCTTAAAGACCACACCAAGGATATCTAATGATGGTTAACTTGAACTGTGTTTGTAGTACTCAACAATCACCTTTAACCTAAGTCAATCGGCGCAAATATTTTGCTATCTACATAAATTCAAACATTTTGGTCCAAAACATAAAATTAAACAAAAGAAACTAAAAGTAAAAGATGATAATTGTACTACTTCTTTCATCTTGAATAATAAAGCCTTGGGAATAAAAATTAATGGTCTCAGAAATGTTGTCAAACGTTCATTCCTAGTTATAATTTGTGCATGGAAAATGTTCATTTTATAAACACCAAGGTTTATTGAGGTCAATTTATATTTAATGCTCAAAATAGAGTTGAGCTTGTGAAATACTCCACAGTTTTGGAGCTTTCACTTTCATTCAAGCATTTTAAAAATGTGGTCGTAATTAATTACTTATAAGACTTTTTAAAACCTTGTTCATTTATACTAATACGGGACAATCGATCGGCTAAAGCCTTTGGTTGTAATGCTGTAATTCGGCAAATAAAAAGGGAAAACAATTTTAGAACCTTGTGATTTGGTAAACGATTTGATGTGAGAGAGTTTTTCTTCTGTCCGCTATATTGATTTGCATTTTATCCTCGCTTGGTTTTGTATTCGGAGCGCTACCTTTCAGAGAGTGTGACATTGGTCTAGCGACGTACATAATGTAAGATATTCTGATTGTATGACATTCTAAGTGTAGAATATTCTTATTGATATGGCAGATAAAATGTAAGGTGTCATTAATTTACGATTTTTTAGTGCATAACTATTGAATATGTAAGACATTCTTTATAATCTTACACATTCAGTGTCGACATTATCAGTGCATATTAAGCCATGCCGGTTTGTTATTTTGAAATGTATTGCGTTATGTGTAGTCTATGATGATTTTGAAGTATTATTTCTACATTAATATGGATTAACATATGTTTATAGAGCGCGAGAGGGTGATTTTTATTTAGAGCACTAAAAAATAGGTTAGCATCTAAAATTTTAAATACGGGCTCGCTAAACTAAAAAATGAGTTGATTTTGACGAAAGTTTCACCGACTCGAGCCAAAATAAAATAACTCCGTGTCCTATGCTGGAAGAATTGGAGTGATTTCGTTGAAAGCAGGGCTGGATTGAGAATTGTTGGGGCCAAAAGCTATTTGAGATATGGGTGTTGAATATTGGGTGTGCTCGCACAAACGCAGAGCCCCCAACTGTTGAGTACTGGGACCCGACTGTTGCAGATAGAGCGGGTCCACAATATTGAATCTTATGTCTAGGGTTCAATTAACTATTCTATACTACTATACTAATAATACAACTATAACGACATACAGCTTATGATTAATAATTAAAAAGACTAACGCCTACGTGTAAATGATAATGAGATACAATATTTAATGCATTATATATATACATATATACAGGAACCTCAGTTAATAAACATATACTAAATTACGATATCTATGTCTCTAATAATTATACAAATATTTCGTTACGATGCCCAACGTCCCTCATGGACTGGGCGTGTCCAAAGGACTGGTTGAAAGGCTATGCTTCGGTCTGGCCAATCAGGCGTAGCCCCGCTCTGTGGTCAGCTTGGCAGTCGGCCCCTTCCGCACTGGTCACCGACTGCAGGGGTTCATTCGTTTCAAGGTAAGGCCACCTGCTCCCCTACTCCGTTCCAGATCTCCTGTCTGAGATGGTAGCTTAATGGTTCCTCCGCCACTACACTGGCTCTCCAACTTGCTAGTTCCAAGTACTGACTAGTAACTTCTTTAACTTCCACTAACTAGCTTCTTCTAGTAACTTCTTTAACTTCCACTAACTAGCTGAACAGACTTCAGCTAGGCTCAACTCGTATTCGTTCAGTCACACCGCAGACCTGGTGTACTACGAATTTCTGAGATAGAGACTGCTGTAAGGTTGAGAGACCGTTTATAAAAGCCTCTACTTTAGCGTGGCTTACCGAAGCGTTCTCATCTGATTGGTCAGTGGCGCGTACCAACTGTTAATCACGCGTTGACATGCATGACTTCGAGAACGTTCGGCCAACCTCCACGTCCTAACCTATACTAATGCTATGGAATATTCCATGGTCCATCATGGATCTTTGTCCATCTCAAGGACAGCGTCCCTGTTGCGTTGATGGACCTACCCCTACCTCAACGGTTCTCAAAAATGCAAAGGTTCTAAAATTGAGGTGGGGAGGAGTTCAACAATGGGGTCCTTTTGAAGTCGAGATATTTTTGCAGTGCCTAATATGAAACAAAAAATCCTGTGAAACCTCCAAGAAGGCAAGGCCCCAAGATATAACTTGTTTAGCAAATAGGTTACTTCAGCACTGGTTGAAAGACCACGTAACCAAAAAATGACACACGTAGCACTAACTTCACAGCACTTCGTCTTGTCCTGGGGACATACAAATACGCGTTTGTCCTTTTCTATTGATTCGTCCACACAGTGAAGGCGGCATGGCCACTATCATTTTCTGGTCGAGGAGGGTGAAGTACATCATAGTCGGACTGCTGCTGTTGGTCATCATCATGCTCTTTTGTTCCAACATGGCTCGAACCCACGGCAACCACATGTACGGACGTGTGGACATTTCCAATTACTTCATGGACTTCAGACAGCCACCGTTCTTCTATTCTGGTGCGAAGAAAAATGACGAAGTAGACAACTCAGCAGCCACTGGTAGGTTTGCATTCCCTCCCTTTATCATATGTCTCTCTTTTCCAACAGAGACTTCTCTAATTTAGTTCCATCGTCTATTTTGAACCATCAAATTTATCCACCTTCTTAAGTTTGTTTCCAGTTTTTCTTCTTATCTCTCTCTTTGTTACTTCCCTTCCCTTCACACGTAATTCTGACGCACGATTAGCGACAATTTCTTCAATTATCAATAAGATGTTTTGGTCAGGAGAGGGGCTTGTTATCCCTTAACTTTAAATCTATAACATAAGTACTGTAACTATGCACTGAAGGATTGACGATAAACTGTGTTGCGTTTATGTTGTTCTACAGGTGTAAGCTCAATGTTATGTTCTTGTGTTTTACACTCAGCTGTTCAATGTTATGTTGTAGTGTATTACGCTCAGCTGTTCAATGTTATGTGGTCCGCTGTTCAAAGTTATTTTGTTGTTTTACACTCAGCTGTTCAATATTAGTGTGTTGCGTATTACACTCAGCTGTTCAATGTTATTTTGTTGTGTTTACATTCAGCAGTTAAATGTTATGTTGCCGTGTTACATTCAGCTGTTCAATGTTATGTTGCTGTGTTTACAATCAGCAGTTAAATGTTATGCTGCCGTGTTACATTCAGCTGTTCAATGTTATGTTGTAGTGTTACATTCAGCAGTTAAATGTTATGTTGCCGTGTTACATTCAGCTGTTCAATGTTATGTTGCTGTGTTTACATTCAGCTGTTCAATGTTATGTTGCTGTGTTTACATTCAGCTGTTCAATGTTATGTTGCCATGTTACATTCAGCTGTTCAATGTTATGTTGCTGTGTTACACTCAGCTGTTCAATGTTATGTTGCTGTGTTACATTCAGCTGTTCAATGTTAAGTTGCTGTGTTACATTCAGCTGTTCAATGTTATGTTGCTGTGTTTACATTCAGCTGTTCAATGTTATGTTGCTGTGTTTACTGTTCAATGTTATGTTGCTGTGTTTACATTCAGCTGTTCAATGTTATGTTGCTGTGTTTACATTCAGCTGTTCAATGTTATGTTGCCATGTTACATTCAGCTGTTCGATGTTATGTTGCTGTGTTACATTCAGCTGTTCAATGTTATTTTGCTGTGTTACATTCAGCTGTTCAATGTTATGTTGCTGTGTTACACTCAGCTGTTCAATGTTATGTTGCTGTGTTACATTCAGCTGTTCAATGTTATTTTGCTGTGTTTACATTCAGCTGTTCAATGTTATGTTGCTGTGTTTACATTCAGCTGTTCAGTGTTATGTTGCCATGTTACATTCAGCTGTTCGATGTTATGTTGCTGTGTTACATTCAGTTGTTCAATGTTATGTTGCTGTGTTTACATTCAGCTGTTCAATGTTATGTTGCTGTGTTACACTCAGCTGTTCAATGTTATGTTGCTGTGTTACATTCAGCTGTTCAGTGTTATGTTGCCGTGTTACATTCAGCTGTTCAATGTTATGTTGCAGTGTTACACTCAGCTGTTCAATGTTATGTTGCTGTGTTACACTCAGCTGTTCAATGTTATGTTGCTGTGTTACATTCAGCTGTTCAATGTTATTTTGCTGTGTTTACATTCAGCTGTTCAATGTTATGTTGCTGTGTTTACATTCGGCTGTTCAGTGTTATGTTGCCATGTTACATTCAGTTGTTCAATGTTATGTTGCTGTGTTACACTCAGCTGTTCAATGTTATGTTGCCGTGTTACATTCAGCTGTTCAATGTTATGTTGCCGTTTTACATTCAGCTGTTCAATGTTATGTTGCTCTTTTACACTCAGCTGTTCAATGTTTTGGTACTTTTTTTTTACTCCCCGCTGTTAAAACAACTGTTTATTGGATTATCAATTATTTATGGATTGTCTATTATTATTTTCATGTTATAAACTCGTAAAAAAATTTAATATAGTCAGTAAGTGGAACATTTGTGTAAGAACACGCACGATTCTTCCTGACTTTGTTTATTTCCACTTCTAATATTCCAGTATTCCTGAAAAAGTATAAAGATTTGTTTGGGGATAAATCGGCTCCTGACCGTGACCCCAATGAACCGGAGACAATCGAAACTTGGTGGGAGGCAGCAGCCATGATTGACTGGTAAATTTGATCATTACACAACATTTTTTTCTCCCTGATTTTGTATATTTAAGTTTTCCTAATTTTTAAGAATTTTTTAGGTGAGGTATTATATTTTGGAGTTATTTCTTTTTAATATTTAACAAATATTTATCTCAATAGAGTGTTTCAAACTTTCCGTTATATAGTTCCATTAACTTTAAGACATTAAGACCATGCTTTTCTGCAATTATACTTAGGCTATAGCACTAACAGTATGCCATTCCAATTTTGAACATAAAAACTTATTTTTAAAAAAAAATTAAAAACGTAAACAACCAAATTTTTTCACATAAAACCTTTATATACGAGACATAACTATAAGGATGATCATTATAATACGCAGGGCAAAACAATCCGAAAATACAAAATTCTACTAATGTCTCGTAAAAACAAAGTGTTTAATGTAATGCGCAGCGATCGTGAAAATATTTTTTTAAAGTGCTGTCAATGATATGCGCACCTTATTGCGAAGCATGAAAGGTTATTGAACATATTATGCACCATAAGACTCTATCTCAAAAAATTAACAGGATATTAAGAGATAAATAAAATAATTTTAAAATTCATTAATTTTGTCTACTGTGTAATTGATCGATTTGAAATTTTGATACATCATTTTTATCATTGACATGAGTCTGCCTGCAAAACTTCAGCTTGTTAGCTTACAAGAAAGTGGATTAAAAATCGATCCAACGTTTTTTCGGCAAGGTCGCACTGTCGGTCGGTCGGTCGCACGGCTCAGACACCACAAGTTAATAAAAAGGATTTGAAAAGCGCGTATTATGCAATTTGTCGTAATTCTGAAACACAACTTTTTGTCACAATCCATCATTAAAACATGTTTTGAAACAATATTCAAACAACAAATTTTAAGTCAATTTAACTCAATCTTGACAAATAAAATTATGCATCACTAAAAGATATAGTCTATCCCTTCGTGATTTACCATGCATAATACTAATACAAAATTTAATTCACCTCAAATGTAAGATATTATCAACCCCATCTCCATCCCCCCCCCAAAAAAAAATATTTAAAAAAAAAATACAAAAACCAAGAAGCCACCTTTTGTCTCCCTCCTCCTTTTCGAAATCAAGGAATTTTTTGCTTCAAATCCTTTAAACATCCATATCTACTGTTGGTCTTAGACATTATTTTAATCAAAATGTCAGAGTTAAAATTAAAGGAAACGCAAATATTTTGTGCGATTTAAAAAATGGTAAACTTTAGTTAGAGACGATATTCATTGGTAAATGTGTAGGTAAATGCTTGTATGCGCATTAGTAATTGAATTTAATGACATCAAGGGAAAACTTATCAAGTGAATACACACACACACACACACACACACACACACACACACACACACACAAAGAACAAAGTGCGCACAAGCCTCTAAAAAAATAAGATAGAAAATCAACCGGGAGACTTAATCTGACATAAGTCAAATTGTTTTGATAATTTATTTTTTGTTTTGTTTTTTTTTTTGTTTCCTGGATAGACTTTATTTTATTATTATTTTTGTTGTTGTTGATGATGTTCCCTTGTAGGTACACGAACACTTCCTTCCGGTACTCTTGTTTACATATTCAACATTTCGGTGGCTGGGACCTGTGTCAGGACATTCCCTACGAGGTCAAAGGTTCCTGCCTGGTTTACTCGTTTGGGTGAGTTGACACATTGACCTTTTAAAAGTTCAAGTTTTTTCTTCTTTTTTTTTAAATTTTTTATTTTAAGATCCTAGAATGTTTAACAGTTGTTACCGTTTTTTTTTTTTTTTTTTTTTTTAAACATTTCAACAGCATTTTGGGGAGGGGTTCTGGAGGGACCCTTAGCGTTTTATTCTCCCCGCTTTATCTCTCTCACTCTCTCGTTCCCCCTCCACCTTCTCTCTCTCTCTCTCTTTAAAAATGCTCACGGTAAAGCATGCATAATAAGGTATTTGAAACACTTAAGCTTGAAACTAAAAACCATTATAAAAATGCATTCAATAGGTATATGGTGGACTATATTTTTTTCAGCATGAGCCATGTGATTTTGTTTGACAAAGAAATGGAAAAATTGGGATGTGAAGTTCATTCATTTTCTCCAAGGTAAACTAATTATTGTACACAAGTTACATTGTTATAGAAGTGCTGGGTGTTTTATTTTATAACGCCCATTCCTTGACTTCATATTTTTATCATAGGGCTTTACCACAGATGCCTTCAACTGGGCCTTGAAAATATGTAAAGTACAGATAAGGATAAAAAAAAATCATGTTAAGCCTGGTCCCTTTTTGGACTCAGGACGTGTTAGCGCATTTTCGTATTGTGTATCAGTACTTATGTTAGATATCAGCATTATGTAGTTATCACTAATTGTGTTTAGATTTTAGACATATATTTATGAATTTTCTTGTGTAATGAATATACCTGAAAAAAATTTATTTAAAAGTCATTTCTTTACATTTTATAATTTTTTATTTTCTCTTTAATCTAACTACAAGTCACCACAAATGATGAAGTAAAAATCTCTAAAATTTTACACATATTTTAATGACGTCAACTAAAAAAAACACTAATTAATTCTTTTGCACGATTTCACACCACTCTTGAATGCTTGAAAAACTATGTATTCGACTTCCGGCAATGGCGCCCGTTCCTTGTGCCAGTGTTAACTCTCGATTCGCAAAGTTTTTTGGTAGTTTTAACGGGGTTTTTTAACGGATCGAGTAACTGAGTGTTGATGCACCAATGGCAGGTCAGGACATACAAAAAACATATATACATCATGGGTCTAGGACTTATGGATCCTGTGATCATGGTGATGACAGACAGACGGACAAAACGGGGGCAATAGCGATTTCGACATCTCGAAAATGCGCTAAAAACACCTTCCTTATTCCGTATACAAGGAAAAACAAACAAAAATATCGTTTTTCCCGTCCGGAATTCGGGCGTGGATTGGCTTGCTGGAGGTACTAGGAAAACCAACACTTTATCAACATTTAAAATCTAATAAGAATGTAGGACTAAACAAAAACCATACATAAGCGTTGGACACAATAATCTTCTGTATAGAAAGAGTCGTCTGTAACAGAAATGGTAAGATAAGATGATCTTTTTGTTTAAAATACACTATATATATATATATATATATATATATAT
>MUZC01000337.1:188194-203305 GCA_002072015.1 Radix auricularia | reverse complement strand
ACGTACTTTTGGAGGGGGGGGTCTCCGATTTTGTGACGACGCGTGACGTAGGGGGGAGGGGGTAAAAAATCGGCAAAAATCGCGTGACGTCATTTATGGACGGCCCCATATGTGTTTTTACAGTCGATGGAAAGATAGTAACAACTTGACCGTATTCAACTTCTCATAACTATGGCCTTAGGTTATTTTTTAAATTATTATTTGAAGAAAACATTGTTCATATTTATCATTAGGTTATTTTTTACATTGCTTAGTTTTAAATGTATCATAAGTCAAATCTTTTTTTCTAAAATAGAAAATTATGATTATCATTTTTTTATATTTTATGTTTTATAGTTGTTTTTTTTTTAAATTCTTTTCAATGAATGTATATAGTCATAATTGTAATATTTTTATTTGTTCATTGTATTGCCAAGGCTCTCAGGTCAGGCAATAATGCTAAAGATTGGTTGATATTTTAAGTATATTAACAACTGAATGATATTTCTTGGAACGTCTCTGAATCTGCTTCAATGTTAAAGGAGCTTTTTGAAGAAAAAAAAACCATATCAGTGGCAGTTAAAGAGTTACTCTCTTGAGAATTTTACCATTCAAAATTAGGAAATAATAGAGATTGTGTGTGTGTGTGTGTGGGGGGGGGGGGTCCTTTGGGTGGCCAAGGCAGAGGGATTTTTGGAGGTTTCATAGCATGTCTGGCCATTAATTGTCACAACTTTTTCAGTGGTGTCCAGCCCAGTTTTATTAGCATGCTGTTGACGCTTGACGTGTTGGAAAACCTTTAAAAGTCCTAAATAAGCAGGTCTCAAAATTTATCTCCAAGTCTTCTACAAACTCTAAGAGCTCTATAGGTGTCACAACGTCTTTTTTTCCCGGCAGACGCACGAATTAGTGAGTTCAATAAAGGTATTCTAAAATGATTTTTAGTCTTTCCATGACACTATCAGTATCAGACTCAAACACACCATGCTGGTCAAAGTACACACATCGCTGTTTCGTAGTTCGGTCACTGAATCTTTTCATATTCTTACATTTTTAAAAACCACGAGCTACATGGCAGCCCGAGGAGTGATTAAAAAAAATCAATATTTCTATAACAAGCCAACAACTAGATATTTTTATTTCAAGAAATAATGTACGGTTAACGCCCATTGAATATCCTGTGTGTGGACGCATCCTGTGACGCCGCTGGCTCTAACTCTAACATCTGGTGTAACTCAATCACTTGACCGAATACATACATAAGCGTGGTCGTGAAGACCAAGTCTGCTAGTGCATACTGAAAGGGTATCAAATAAAATTGTGGTGTTTGCCTGCGTCTTTTGGAGATATTTTTCTCGCTTCTTTCTTAAAGTAAAGGAATATATGACGCTTAGCTGGCCGTAACCTGACCTCAAAAGGGGTGACGCCTAGTTAGACGTAACCTAACCTCAAAATGGATTACGCTTAGCTGGCCGTAACCTGACCTCAAAAGGGGTGACGCTTAGTTAGACGTAACCTAACCTCAAAATGGATTACGCTAGTTGGCCGTAACCTGACCTCAAAAGGGGTGACGCCTAATCGTCATAAGTGGACCTCAGAAGGTCACATAAGAAGTGACTTTTTCGTCAATAACATTTTTTTTAAAAAATACATTGAGAATGTGAAAGATGGTGAGGGTGTGACTTAACAGCAATAAGTATAAGTTGTTAAAGATTTTTGCTTAGGCATTATTTTAAAAATGATACTCAGATTGAGTTTTTATGCTAAAATAATAATTGTTTGCTGTTGTTAGGTAAATAAGATATAGAATTTTTTAATTTCTTGAAAGTTCCGCAATGCTTTTTCTTTTCTGGTTAGTTTCTACACTAAACTAATATGCGCAAGAAAAAAAAATTACTGAAGATTTATACTTGTATATGTATTAATGGGTTCTGAGTTCTGGGGAAAAAAGATGATAAACACACCAGTCCTAATCTCGTTCAGCAATATCATCATTGGTAACGGAATCTCATCGAGGAATGGGGTCCAAACAGGGATTGATATCAAATAGGAAAACGATAAACACTTTTTGAAAGTGAAATGGTGTAATGTTAGTACTATTTGATTAAAGGTTTTTTTAACATATAAATAAAATGTTTGTGTTCTCAAATAAAAACTTAGACTGATGAAATAATTTTATGCAGTTCTGATTATTTTCTTTAAATTTCATTTCTTTATATTAAAAGCGCAATGAAGATATAATCAATAAATAAATTAAATCAAGGAATTAAAATTTATTTAAAAATATTACATGCTATTCACAGAATAGTTTCCTATAACTTTGACATTCCAAGAATAGTGATGCAAATGGTGCTGTGGTAAATGTTAATGAAAAGCTTTACTGAAAATACATGGGGGTGTTGCTTTAGTTTTTTTTTTTTTTTAAAGACCATCTAGTACAACACTGAAACCAACAGTGGAACTTAAGATTTTTTCAGTTTGTTGTCTGTTGAGAGAGAAATGTACGGAATCATTGAATGGTATAAAATTATCTACGATCAATTGAGAACAGGGATAAATAAGTTAGTTATGGAAACTGACTTTTAATTCAGCTCAATCCTAGGTAAACATTAGAAGGAAAACGAAGTATCTAGAATGTTTACTTTTTGTCACTTATGTCTGAAGGTGAACTACGTCTCAGCTGACACGAAGTTATTTTTTCGTTCATAATATATATTTTAATGAAAATCAAATAGAGTAGAGAGAACAACAATAATAGATTCACGGTAATGACACTTAGAAAAAAAGAAGCTGTTTTTCTATTTAAAAAATAAGAACTTAAAGATCACATTTTTCGAGTTCACTTTAACCTAATCTGCTTTGTGCAGCTTAACACTTCAATTTCAAGATAAAGCATTCTGCAGAAGTAGGTCATGGATTTTCCAACTAGGCTGTATTTCAGGAATATTCACCTCTTCGTTTCAGTTTTGAAGCTATTATTAGCATTTGCTATATTTAGACACTACAGCAGCACCATCTTTGGGTATTGCCATTATGTTATCTTGACTCTTGAATTAAATCTCCCTTTACAGGTTGTTATGCATTTTAGAATAATTTTTTCATTATTGTCGTTCATTTTTCTATACTATATGATTTTTTTAAACTCACTACAAGCAATCGAAATTAGGCTAA
Organism: Radix auricularia; assembly: GCA_002072015.1. Lineage (NCBI taxonomy): Eukaryota > Metazoa > Mollusca > Gastropoda > Lymnaeidae > Radix > Radix auricularia. Next base: position 200,155 of record MUZC01000337.1, on the reverse strand, counting down.
CATAAAATGTCCATATAATACAAATAGTTTTAAAATAATAAGGTAGCCAGGTAGCTTTTCTTTGTTGGAGCAATTAGTCGGTTGATTTTCTAATTGATGAAAGATCCCCATTTCACTTTTGAAAACAAAGTTTTAGCGGCAAACTATGGCATTATTTATTTATTTTTTAAATTTTATTTTTATTTATTTTANGGGGGGGGGTTGGGGACGACGACACTACATAGGAATCCCGACAATATGAAACAATCTTATGATGTTATTAGAACGCCAATTTTTTTTCCTTCTAAATTGTTAAGAAAATCTCAATTACCCAATTTTCTACATAATTTAATAATGCTGTTTTCAATTAAAAGTATTCCAACTGATTTGAGAAAGTCTTGACATTGTTAGAAATAATTTCAAAAATATTTCATCGAGAAATAAACCACCAAGCCACGGCTCTAACTCTAAAAATAACTCTTGCCCATTTTTCTCAGACTGAATGTAATCTTTTTTTTTTTTTTTTTTTAAAAGTCCTTTTTCTATGTGTGCCTGGATCTTGAACTTCTTGGCGTGTTTGAAAATCCCGCAAGAAAAATCCCAGACATCCAGCAAATCTGCGAGGATTTACCCGATAATTCAATTAATATATAACAAATATCTTTTTGAAAATAAAGAAATGAGTTAATGAAAACAACAAGAAGAAAATATATTCCAATATGTTTTGAGAAGGACAGAGTAGATTTTAGTCAGTGGCATAGATCAATAGCGTAATATTTTAACACAAACACACCATTACATTTCAAAGTGCATAATTTGATGTTTCCACAGATTTGGGTATTTATAGTGAAGGAATAATAATTACACATTACTGAAGAAAAGGGAAATACGGAAATGTTGCGGGGAAACATTTGAGGGGGGGGGGGGTTTCCGGCCAGGATATCACATTTTTCTTAAGAAAGAAGGCCAGCGTTTTCAAACAATGGCATAGTTTTTTTGTGTTTTTCTTTTCCTTCTGCAAAGTGTAAAGGGTTGCTAAGATATTATCGTTTAAACTCGTTCTATAGCCGTTCGTTTTTAAGCCAATCTCCCTATTTTCAAAGAAAATGGTATAACAAGTGTACAACCCGCTAGTAAGTCGACCACAAAATAATTATAGGACAGTGTAAACAAAATGGTACACATTTTTTTTAAACCACAAGCCAATTCGGTCAAAATTTAAAAAGAAAATTTATTAAGACATTCACTTTCACAAAAGTACTCTAATAAATAAATGAGGAAATTGCAGATGTTCAATAATATTTTATAGCTTCTGGTAGAGCAATCGAATCTCGTAGAATGTAGACAATGACCTTCATAATCTACAATAACAACAACGATATTCAATAAACATGTAGAAAGCACCTACGGCCCGCTGGTAAGCCGAGCCCCAAACATTTCCTCATAGATTTTGTCCATAGAGTGAGTGTATATGGTATTAGTCCGTCACGGGTGGCATGAATCCTAAAACTGTTGCTGCAACTAAAACCCAAAGTCTAGTTTAATGACAGAGATTCATAAGTTTTGAAATCTCAACAAAGTCCGCAAGTACTAGAACTAGTAGGTACTAGGATAAAGATTTAAGTGGAAGCCGTGGTTGCCTGGTGTTATTCAATATTATTAGACATTAGTATGGTGATCTTTCCTTTCAGTGAGTTTCGAACCGTTTGACATGGGTAGAATTTAAGCCCTGCATGTCTATATATAGACTACAGTTTTTCAATTATTTGTGTGAAGTATATCTGCCTATTGAGTCCCATTTCTTTGGTGGATTTCTCTGAACCCAGCGCACTTTTAAGGGGGGAAAATATCAAAGCAGAACAGATTGAGTACATATATATATATAATTTTTTTTTTAGTCCCATAACCTCTTTTTCAGAGGTCGTAGGGGATTCTAATGTTTCCATTAGAACATTCTCGGGCTTAATAGACACTGGCGGCGCCCATCCCTCTCCAGGTCAGCGGAGGACTTTCTTAGCGTCAGTCATTTCTCAACTCAACATTTTTTAGTGGCTATTCGTTGGCTCGATCCCACGCCCCTCAGCTTGTGAGGCGAGCGCACTATTGACTTCGCTACCCAAAAAATTGTAAAAATTATTATAGTCATAATAATTTAATAGAAACACATTCTTTCTAATTCTAGGAAAAAAATAATAAAGATATAAAAAAAATAATTAAGATGAGATGATATATCTTTTACCAACAATTATCAAAAAAATCTTAGGAGTATAGAAATAAAAGTCCTAAAAATATTCCCATCTAATCAGTTGAGACTGATAAAAAGATCGTTTAGAGACCTTGAACTAACTCACTTTATTTTCAGCTTTATCGGAGATCAGGAAGTGGGTCAAAATACAGACGAAAGATTTGACATTTGACCCCTCTCAAGATGAAATAATGACACAACTAATAAGAAAAATCCGTGGTACGGTACAACATTCGTATATATACTTTCTCGGCAGTCCAAGCTTTTAAAATCCTTGATTAAGTCACATACATTTTAGCGTTAAATCATTTTTATTGCCGCAATTTATCGCCGCAGACCTTTAATACAGTAATTGCTAATTACCTTGACTTGTTTGCCAATAGTTAACACACTATAGTAATAGACTGTAGTATAGATTAAACACGAAAATAAAAATCAAGTGAGAAATACAATGACTATGACTGAGGGTTGTTTTACCCTGAACAGACATGTTACGTGATATGTGATATTCCAACATCCTTGACCTTCCAAGATATTAAAATAAACGCTAGGCATTGGTGCCTGTAATAGTGACGGTTTGTCCCATGTGTAAATTTGTATGTAAGTCGCAATGACCTCAATGAGCCCAAAGTTCAGTCAATTGTCAATACATTCGTTACAGTTATGGGCTATCTCGAGGTAGGTAGCTTTGCGACTACGTCAACAATACAAGTACTACGATTGGTAAGAATAACTATTTAATTTTATAATTTAATTAGCAAATTTAATTGCATAAATTAAACTATTAACTTGATTAATAAACATTAATTTAAATGGTATGAATTATGAATGATAAAAATAAATGTCATCCACAGTATGTTGACGTTGGCTGACTGAGGTAATCTCACTCTAATGACTAATGACTATCATAGCAAATATTAAAATTAAATGATACTATCATTGATAGATAGTATGAGAGCACGAGATTTTCAAACACTTCAAGTAAAGGTAAATCGTATGTTAATGTTAGACTAACATCTAAATTTTAATCAATATTCACATTCGTTATTCAGAAATATTTAGATCTACAGCATACATCTTTGCATTTGTAACATACACAATTAATATCAATTATAATATTATTAATATGGCTTACTTTCATTTATTTGAATACTAAAAATAAAAAGTACAAATCAGAAAGTGTCTTTCCCTCGTTCATAACTTTAATAACTTTTAAATATGATAATCATATTCATCATCCTTATTTTTTTGTATTTAAGTAAATTTATTAAGTAAATTTATAAGTTTTCACATTTTAAGGCATCATGATTAACACAAACAGGACTAATACTAATACTAAAAACTACATGAAATATTACCTTTCCATTTATTTTTTATCTTATTGCTTATCGCTCTGGCACGGGGAATACCTTATGGTCTAAAAATAGGCCAATGGTGTGTTGTCAAGTTGTGCGGAAGTCGCCATTAGGCATTAATTTAACCAGACAAGGGAGGTGATGTACATGTTCCACCTTCATGTTAGTCAATAAAAATGACATCACTTCCAACTCTTCGGTAATATATCCCTCACGATGATTCAAGTTTCTGGTCTATTGACTTATCGATCAATTAAAATGTTAGTAAGATATGTAGTATATGTTTTTTTAGCCTACTCATCGTGTGCCTTGTGGTGTTAATTTAATTTGTTCACTTCACTTGCTTAACACTAATAACACCGTCATTGATTGCAATTGTGAAGTCAAGTAGATTGTTTCCCATCCTGTTCATCTACTTCATCATATTACAATTCACGCGAATGCTATCATACTGGGAAGGATGGCGGAACATATAATGATATTCCTGAAATGGGCTAGGCTAAGTCGGCTAAGATAATTTAGATCAATCCCATCTTCATCTGTGACTTTGATCATAAAAATAAAAAGTTTCCCTGAATGACTTTCAGAATAAGAATGTCCCCTTCCTAAACTATGACTATACTATGACACTAAGAGTAGTATGAACTAGTAGGAGTCAAAATGATTTCTGATCTCCTATGACTATGCCTATAACTGATTTTAGATTTAGTGCCAATAGTTGTAGTTGTACTTGACTTAGTAGTAGAAGTCAGCTAGGAGGGGACAGTGCTGAGCTTTATCTATATTATTTTATAATTAATAAGTATACAGTACAGTATTATACTGAGTATACATTAAGTAATTAAGTTTAAGTTAATGACAAGACTTATATTAAGTACTTAAGTTTAAGTGATATTGATATTATTGACTATTAATTTTTTATAGTTAATAATGCAGATTTTCATCTTTCATAATACTATAGACTATAGACTATATCATATCATATATGATATGAATATGAATGTAAAGTCTTAGTGTTTAGGTCATGTGATTATATGTTATTCTTTTAAAAAATGTTAGAGCACACCTCCCTACATTATTCAGAATATTAATTAATTGTAATGCTTATTTATTATTAAAAAAATACAATTGTAATGCTTATTATTTAAAAAATACTATAATTTAGTATAATAGTCCTAATGACATAATGTGTCAGATAAGGAGAAAACATAAATTTTTCATCAAGTTTGGGTTCTAAAATGAATTTTGTAAAAAGCTGATGTTCTGTACACTTTATTAATTATCAGTATCAGTTAAAGTTAGTTTAAATAAGCTACACATTGTTGCCCGCCATTGATTTACAGCTGTGACTGTGGTGTTGTATGCATTCTGTAATTCATTTCATATCTTCCTAAATGAAAAAAAAAGCAACTTATGGCATTATAGAAATCAAACATTTTTATTTAGCTTGAAATTTTAGCTTTTTACTAAATTTAAGTATCTTTAACTTGTTTTATCATTATGTGTTATGCTTACAGTTACAGACTAAGAACTCAAGAACTTATAATGTTTAAATAGTTACCATTAGAGTTGAGCTAAATATTTTACTGGAAAGCATTTTAAATTGAAAGTAAATGTAAGTTTTTTAACATGGAAAAGAAAACTGGGCGGTATCAATTATGAATAATTAACAACCCAAATTAAAATTAGATTTCTGGTAATCTACCTTTACAGCGGGTTAATAAGAGAAAAACAAGAAGTATGGGTAAACTTATTTGACATGAAATGGATACTACAATCTGATCTTATTTAACTTTATAGTAGGGCTGCGGAAATTAACTATTAATTTCTCGATTAATCGTTTACAAAATTTTTAACGATTAAATTTTTTTAAACGATTAATTGACACATCACTTACAAATTATTGGAATTCAAAAAGTCAACAAAAAATTTAATGAAAAATAGTGGCCGATAAATAATAAATTTCTTGATGATTACACGAACATTTCTGTTTTAAACTATTGGCTGACAGGAATGCTCAAAATGTTGATAAAGTTTGCCTACCATAATGCTAACATTTCACCTACTTTTTAAATTAAATGAAATGCGTCTTAAGCTAATGGCAGTAATAGAGTCTGACTCAAGACAGAAATGACGATAGCTCTTCTGATGAATTATTGCGTTACAAAATTGAGATGGAAGTCCCTGAATCTATTAACCCTCAACAATCGCGGAAACTTACTGACACTGATATTGGATAATGTAATTCCTTGCCAAGAGCTTTTTGTGCACACCAGTTACCTCAGTTCCATGTGTATGATTGTTCACCTCGGCTGGTTTTAATATCAATTAGACCCGCTCATCACTTAAACCACATAATGTCAACACACTTGTCTTTTTGCTTATAAAGATATGACATATAAAGGAGACATTTCAGTGTTATTTAGATTTTCAACAAGAACGTTTTATAAGTGTTACTAATGACATAAATTGTAATGTTAGCTTTAATAGAAATTAATGATTCATTAATTGTTAATCTTTCAAAAGTTAATGATTAAATTTAAATTAATCGTTAACAGCTCTACTTTATATTAAATTCACAAACAAAAATATAACAAAGAAACAAAGAAAGCAAGTAGGCTTCAGATTTTTTTAAAATGGTAATTAGTAATTATTAATTATTGTGTATGTTTTAGTAGACTTGCATATTTATTTAAATAAAGAATGATTTTTCTGTGTTGCTATATGAATTTTGAAATTTAATTCAGAGAGTCGTTAGTAATTAGGGTGCTGAAATTGAGGTAATTGATTTTGACATATATATTTGGATAAAATCGTTTTTTAATTATTGTTTGTTTTTCTGACTCGGAAATGAAATGGATCTGGTTTCATTTAAAAATGTTAAAACATTTTTTGTTAATGACAATATTTGACCCTACATTTTGGCTCTAGTTTACATTTCAACATTTTTACTTGTTGTAAAGTAAGTAGTCAACATAAACAATTTTATTCCTTAACGTGTACATTATTTAGTCAATTTGTGCAAATTTCTAATAAGGGTATAATAAAGGCTAAAGAATCCCAATAGTATTATCCCCTTTAAACCTCATGAAATATCACTCTTTCAAACTAACAATTCAAAAGTCTCTTCTCATTCTCAATATTTTATTTTGCTTGATATTTTTATCCGCCAATGAGCAGATTGGACTAATGAAATCCTAAATGTCTTGCTCAGGAAACAGTATAAATTCTTCTTCTTCGTTCTCAATATTGAGTTTTGCGTGCCATGAGTTTTGCGCCAATTGGCCTGTGGTCTCCGACTTCAGCCTGCTGTATTTTCTGGATTTGCTTCCATAGCCTCTGGTCAGCCAAGACCATCTGCAAGGCAGCAGTTGTTTTTGGCAAGTGATGCAGCGTTTGCATGCCACGGCTAAGGGTTCCACGCATTACCCCGCCGCTTTTACCCATTTGGAGCTGGGTGGAACTCGGGGACGCCCTAGGCCCCGTTAACAAGTCCCTGGCTTCCCATGGATTTGAACTCGTGACCATTGGAACGCTAGTCGAACGCACTTGCCACTCGACCACCGCGGCCTCCAGTATAAATTCAAGATTAATATCTCATTCTTCAGTATCTTTGTCAGTATTTTCTGCTTTTCTTTTATTTCTTTTGAATCGTTTTATATTAAGTATTATTATATTTTGATGTAGGACCAAAGAACCAATCATTCCATGTGGAATAACATCAGAAATGAAGGGGCAGTTGTGTCACCACTGACATCTTACCAAAAAATTGTTATGGAGGAACAAGTTGGTCAAGCTGCTGATGTGAAGGACTCGTATGAGCTCTATGATTCTCAAAAGAGGAATGAGCATCTTTTCGAGGGCACCATGCATGGCACTGGTGCACCAGGCAGTCCAGGGACTATCATGGATTACAAACAGGTAAACATGCCTTAAGTGTGCTTAGCTTGAAGGGGGTTCTCTGTAGGGGTCTACCGATATATCAGCTCGTCCCGATACCAGTATTGAAAGTACCAAAAGAGCCCTATTATTAATGTGTACTGTCACTATACAGTGTGACATGTGCTATGACATTGTTCAGGTATCAGCCCACTTTCATATACTTGGAAATACTGTGTAAGTTATGCCAATGCCGAGTATACCGTAATTGCTCTAATAGCAAAGATGCATCAGAATTGCAGATGTCTAAAACATTTAGTTTCATATGAAATAACAAAATGTATGTGCGCAGACTAGTCATTGGCAACCATTCATCCTTAAACCTCATTTTGACTCTATTACTAATGCTTTGTTCTTATTGTTTCATTCATAAACGATGGCTGTGTGCAAAAGCCATTTAACTTTTTGTTAGAATTAATTATGAGTATGAGTCAAAGTGGAAGGTTCAAAAGGAATTCCTGATTTTATTTGTATATTTTTATGAAGGAAAGTTTGTTTTGTCATGGTCTGGATCTTGTAAACACATTAGAAACTTTGTTTAAAGATAAATTTTACTGTTTCTACAAAGTTAATCACTATCTCTATATTTAAGATTGTTTTTCTTATTATAAAAAAAATAATTTTTGATGTGTTATTTTATCTCGATTAGTACGCATTTTTAGGGTATTAACTTTTTTTTATCTTTTAAAAAAATATCTGATCCATATTCCTGCATTGTTAACAAGGAAAAGAAAGAAACATGAAACAAAGTGACGTGATATGGAAGTAGAAGAAAAATGAACACAAAATACGGAAGACCGTATTCGACACACTTATAATTCAAATGAAGTTGTACGATTTCTTTCTTAATTTAAGTTTTTCTTAATTAAACCAGTAGGCTATCATGTAAAATAATTATGAGTGATAAATTTAAGAATGACGTCATCGAATATGACCTATGGATTTTGTCCTAACAAACACTCATATCGGAAAAAAATATCTGTAATATCAGCAATGCCAGCAAATATGCATAATAATTACCAGTGATAAGTTTAAGAATGACGTCATCAAATATGACGGCTATTATTTTTCCTAACAAATACTCATATTGGCAAAAAATTATTGGTAATATGGGTATCCGCAAATATATATATCAGTAGACCCTAAGTCTATATCTTTGTGTGTGTGTTTAGTATTTTATTAGAAGATTTTCCACCATGTGCTATAAACACACACTATTACTAACTAATTTATATCTTCCTTCCCAATCACAGCTATTCATATCCAAATTAATTTCTTTAACAGCAGTAACTGATAAATTAAATCCCCCAAAAATGCGACACTTACCAATTCCATCACAACCACATTCCCATTAAAAAAAAAATTTTAATTTGAAAAATGCAGTCTTGAAAACTTTCTTATGGTAGCTTTGATTGTAAACCCTTGAATGAAACTGACATTTTGAACAATGAAAAAGAAAGTATCTATGCGGCTACAGCTGGTTTTAGCCATTTGGACCGAAATTGTTAATAGGAGCTCACCTATGTACCCAGTAAAGGGTAAAAATTGTATCATGTTGCCTATGTGCACAAACAGCTTGTTGAAATAAAGACAAATCTGTGGGAACGTGTTAAAATGTCAGTATTGTCACAATTATCCCAACGTATTTGTTCCCTGTGTACAAGAGTCAGGAAATGTGGTGTTTCAGGTCTAATCAATATAAATAATATAATTAACAACTTTAAACAACCCAAGTTTACTTAATAAAAATCTGTCATTGGTAGATATTAAGGAAATTTCCACAACCAAGGAATGAGCCAGCAATAGGTCATCATTGGCTTGTACATTATTTCTGATGCTAGACTAGTGATGGCGAACCTATGGCACACCTTCTACATTCGGCATGCAGAGCCTCATCATCTGGGAAATGAACTTAAATATTACTTCCTCAATCAAACCAGATATGCCAAACGCCCATTTCAGGTTTTTTCAGGGAGTGTTGGCACTTTACTGTATAAATAAGTGGGTTTTGGTTGAATTTAGACATACGGCACCAAAAAAGGTTCACCATCACTGTGCTAGACTATTATCAACATGGAAATATTTTGTAAATCTTTTTCATTCATAGCTTGTCAACAGTCTCCAGAAAGAGCTTGAAGACAGAAGGAAAAGAGAGGCAGAACTCCAGCAGTTTATCAACTCCTTAAAGAGCTCTCCTGGTTTATCTGATTCTCAGTATATGCAAATAGAAGGTGAGTGCATCAGTTTGTAGCAGCTTTTTAGCCTCCTTGTGTCCACAGAAGCAGGTCACCAGTAATGCTGTAAAAATTTAGATGATGATTTAACTCCAAAGAGATTTAATTTAATAAAAGCACAGCTTTATTCTTTTTTTTTAATTTTTCCTTTCCATTCACTGCCACAACTTGTTTTCAGACTCATGCCCTTGTTACCTTTTTGAACCTGCAGTCACAAATATTCTTTCTGTTCCAAAAATACTCACTAAAATATTTTGTGAAAGGTCTTTTATCTTTTTTGTGTCCCCAAACAATGGAATGGTCAACCATTATACATTTTGTTGTATTTCTACTTCTGCTGCCTTCAAGATGCACTATAACACATCTTGTCAAACTTTACTTTTTAAATTTAGCACAAAAAAGTTTCTGTGACTGATAAACATAGCTTCATGTGTCCCATCATCCTCTTTTTTGTTTATTTAGCTAGGATATGAATGTTTTTCAACATGTATAAAAATATACTATGTTACTTTTTTTACGTTAAGCCCCTTGAGCCCAGTTGCTAGTTGGAGTGCTGGGCTATACTTATACTAGTTGTCAAATTATGATTATTATTACATTATTATTTACTGCAATCAAATGAAAAAAAAATGTGTGTGACCAAAATTTGTAAAAAAAAATGTGTTCTATTATTTATCTTGAAACTTTTATCATCAAGACCTATATATATATCTATGCTGCTTGTTAATTAAACCTGACTTTATCTTTACTTGAACATTAGTCCAACCTCACTTACTTTTTCATTTCCTTCTAGGGTCCCAGACAAATGACAGCTTGGGTGAAAATGTCAAGGACGCACATATCAAGTATCTTCAGAGGCAGGTTACTGTTCTTCAAGCAAACATGTACAAAAGTGAGCAGTGGTCAACTAGGTGAGCAGGTTCTTTGTCAGATAGTTAAAAGAAAGGGTTCTAAGGGTGTTGTCCTGGTACCACATGTTTTAGGTTGGTGACGTTTGGATATGTCAGTCCTGATACCACATGTAGTAGGTTGGTGATGTTTTGATGTGTCAGTCCTGGTACCACATGTAGTAGTTTGGGGATGTTTTGATATGACAGTCCTGGTACCACATGTAGTGTTGTTTTCGTCGACGAAAACTGAAACTAAAACCTTCGTCAACGAAAATGTTGACTTTTTCGTCAACGAGAACTAAAACTAAAACTAAAATTAGCAGCAAGACTAAAACTAGACGAAAACTAAATCTTATAGACAAAAGACTGAATAAAAACTGAAACTAAAACTCCCCAACGAAATAAAAACTAAAATCCCCATTTATCGTTCTTTTCCGGTACTGCGGTCTATTCTAAGAAATTATTATGACCTAATTTCTTTGATGATCGCGCATGCGCATCAACTGGGCGATAATATAATTCATCAAAATAATACAATTAATTAACGCTGAAAGTTGACAATGACAACAGCAGGAACTGGTGTTGGTGGAGTTAGTGGACGCCTAAAATCGAGTGATGTTTGGGATTATTTCACGTACCGTATAGATTTAAACAAAAGTGAATGTTTGGTGACTAACGACGGTAAGAAATGCGACGGACTGCTCGTGGGAAGGAATCCCACAAATCTAGAACGGCATTTAAAAGCTTGCCACAAGAAAGAAAATGATGCCATGGAAGAGAAAGAGAAGACTAAAGTAGCGGCAGCACCCAGTAAATCAACCAAGTTGCCAGCTTCCAACTCTTCTGCCTCAAGGAAAATTACCGACATGTTTGGTAATAAACTTAATAAACACAAATATTCTGCACAAGTCTGCTGAAAATATTTCTAGAATGCAAGCTCTAACACGATTCATAGCGAAAACTGTTGTTTCCACGTCGTTGGTAAGTAATAATGTATTATTTATTTCTTAGTAGTTACTACTTCTTAGAACCTATAAACAAAAAGTCACATAAAGACACATGTGACATATCATACATGTAGTATCATAACCTTACGAACATTAAATTGTAAAACAAAACTTTTTCATTATAATTTTATGTGTATTAATATGGGCAGCAGTATCACTAATTTTATTATGGGACAGGACAGGGCTTGAGAAAAATAATTGTTAGAGTACTTAAAACAGTTAAAATTTGTACACATGGCAGCTAAAATAGCAAAACTGTTAAATGTTATTCATTTCATTGAATCAATATAAGAATAAATAAAAATGGCTGTA
>MUZC01000337.1:153398-186401 GCA_002072015.1 Radix auricularia | reverse complement strand
AAAAACAATTCTAAAATAAAAATAAAAATCGGTCACGGGTTCAAACCCCGGTTCTGGCACCCCTACGGGTAGATGATGCTCGTTAAAACCTTGGCTGGTAGTTCATCTAGGAGAAGGAAACTCCGAATACAAATCCTCCGCTGCCTTGCGGCTATACCTGCCTTGCGGGAAAGGCTAAGGGAGTAAACCCTGAAAGAAAATCAGGAATTGGAGCACCTACAGGCGGTCTATACATAAGACTTATGTACATACCGGCAGCTCCTGCGACGCCAATGGCAGCCAAGCTGCATCGACGCAAGTCGTTCCCTTGGTTACACCATTGACGTGGAGAGGGGGGATATGCTGTATGGGCAGCAGCTAATTCTCCATAATACCCGCCCAGGCTTGCATCACCTCTGGAGAGGACACTCCAGCGTCGCCGCAAGGTGTCGACAAAACACGGGAAGCAGCAGTTACCGGTTATAAGCCAAAGCTCAATTGACGTAGAGCTAGGCGCCAGGGGCTGCTTCCGACGGTGGGAGAGACTACCAATGTCTCACTGGACAGCTACCGCCCGCCTCAAACTGGGCAGCCCCCAGTCAAATAGGTGCTATCCCGTCATGGCCTGCCTTCTCCACTGGGTGCGTGGAGATTAGAGTACCACTCAACAAGTGGGCCACTAAGCCCTGCACCAAGAAATACAAAAAAGAAAAAGAAGACCCCAGCTCTTCGAATCGCTAGCTGGAACGTGAGGACTATGTGTCCCGGCATCACTGATGATCTGCAGTCCATAAACGACACACGGAAGACAGGAATAATCGATAGAGAACTTAAAAGGCTAAAGATTGACATAGCATGCCTTCAGGAGACCAGGCTCCCAGACAACGGTTCACTCAAAGAGGCCAATTACACCTTCTTCTGGCAAGGCAGACCGAAAGACGAACCTAGACAGCATGGTGTGGGTTTCGCTGTTAAAAACACTCTTCTACCATCCATTGAACCACCGTCATCAGGCACGGAGAGGATCCTCACTCTAAGACTCAGAACAACTGCGGGCCCAGCAAACATTCTTAGTGTGTATGCCCCAACACTCTATTCAACTCCGGAAGAGAAGGACCAGTTCTATGGAGCGTTAGACCAGGCAATAGCCGGCATCCACAAAGACGAGGCAATCTATCTCCTAGGAGATTTCAATGCTAGAGTGGGGAGCGACCACGAAGCCTGGCCCACCTGCCTTGGACTATTTGGAAGAGGAAAGTTAAATGAAAATGGACAAAGGCTTCTGGAATTGTGCTGCTCACGAGGCTTGTGTGTGACCAACACTTTCTTCAAGTGCAAGGATATACATCAAGTATCTTGGAGACACCCTCGATCCCACCAATGGCACCAGCTGGACCTCATTATCACCAGGCGTGCACAACTAGCTAGCGTCCTACTCACTCGCAGCTATCACAGTGCCGACTGTGACACGGATCATTCCCTTGTCGCCAGCAAAGTACGAATAATGAGGAAAAACTCGTACCACACAAAGAAAAAGGGAAGTCCACGCATCAATACCTCCTGCATGAAAGACCCTGCGATAGCGCAGCTGTTCAAAGACAAGGTGAAGGAAAGTCTCTCAAAGATGTCCCCATGCGTCACCATTGACTCCAAATGGACGCAACTGAGAGACACAATCTATACATCCGCAATACAAGCCTTTGGCAAAAAATCTCACAAAAACACGGACTGGTTTGATGAACATTGGGACGAGATGAAACCCGTCACTGAAGCAAAAAGGAAAGCTCTTATGGCTTACAAGGAAAAGCCTACACCTGACAATTTGCATGCTTTAAAAACAGCTAAGTCACTTGCCCAAAAGGTTGCACGTAAATGTGTCAATACCTACTGGCTTAAGCTCTGTTCCAGTATACAATCAGCTGCAGACATGGGCAATGCAAAAGTCATGTACGAAAACATCAAAAAGGCAACGGGCCCCTTGACGTCAAAAGCTGCTCCCCTAAAGTCCAAAAATGGAGAAATTATTCAAGACCAGGCAGCACAGCTAAAACGGTGGGTTGAGCATTATCTGGAATTGTATTCAACAGTTACCACAGTCTCCAGCACCGCTCTAGATGACATCCCAGATATGCCACTCATGGAAGAACTTGATGTCGTGCCCACACAGGAAGAGCTGAGCAAAGCAATTGACAGTCTAGCTTGTGGAAAAGCGCCTGGGAATGATGGAATACCACCAGAGGTTCTAAAGAGTGGCAAGACAGCTTTACTCCAACCATTGCACGAGATTCTGTCCCTCTGCTGGGAACAGGGCTACATCCCCCAAGACCTAAAGGATGCAAATATAGTGACACTATATAAAAACAAAGGTGATAGGAGTGATTGCAATAATTATCGCGGCATTTCACTCCTTAGTATTGTAGGAAAGACCTTTGCCCGCGTTATACTAAAACGTTTACAAAGCCTAGCATCCCGCGTCTATCCAGAATCTCAGTGTGGTTTCCGGTCCGGTCGGTCTACCATAGACATGGTGTTCTCCATACGACAGCTCCAGGAAAAATGCAGAGAGCAGCAGATGCCACTATACATTGCATTTGTGGACCTTACAAAAGCCTTCGACTTAGTCAGTCGCAACGGGCTATTCCAAATACTGGCAAAAATTGGATGTCCCCCTCACCTACTTGCCATCATCAGACAGTTCCATGAAAATATGCTTGGCACAGTACAGTTCGATGGAGCTAAGTCAGAGGCCTTCCCTGTCAGCAGCGGAGTTAAACAAGGTTGTGTACTCGCACCAACACTCTTCGCAATATTCTTCTCTGTACTTCTTCGATACGCATTCAAGGATAGCAGTGAGGGAATCTGGTTACATACCAGAGCTGATGGAGGACTTTTCAACACTGCCCGCCTCCGAGCCAAGACCAAAACGACGGATGTCCTAATTCGAGAGCTACTATTTGCGGATGATGCGGCACTAACAGCACATACAGAATCTGGTTTGCAACAACTCGTGTCAAGCTTCTCCAATGCCTGCAAAGAATTTGGTCTGCAAATCAGCTTGAAAAAGACAAACATCATGGCCCAAGACACTCGACCTCCTCCTACCATAAATATCGATAATGAAAACTTGGAGGTTGTGGACAGCTTCACCTACTTGGGATCCAAGGTCTCCAATACACTGTCCATTGAAGAAGAAATAAACAGCAGAATTGGCAAGGCAGCCGCAACAATGGCTAAACTAAATAAGCGGGTCTGGCAAAACACCAAGCTAACGGAGAAAACCAAACTGTGCGTCTATCGAGCCTGTGTCATCAGTACACTACTATATGGGAGCGAGACATGGACCACTTATACATCACAAGAGCGTAAGCTTAACAGCTTCCATTTGAGATGCTTGCGCCGCATCCTTGGTATTAAATGGCAAGAAAAAGTGCCTAATAGTGAGGTACTAACGCGTGCCAATACCCAAAGCATGTTCTCAATTCTTAGTGAAAGACGCCTGAGGTGGCTAGGACATGTCAAAAGAATGAGCCCCGGCCGCATCCCGAAGGACCTCCTATATGGTGAACTTGCTTCAGGAAAGAGGAAAACAGTTCGCCCACGCTTGCGATTTAAAGATGTCTGTCAAAGGGACATGAAAGCAGCCAAAATACATACAAGTGACTGGGAGTGTAAGGCAGAAGACCGATCTACGTGGCGCACAGTTGTCAAAGAGGGCGTCATAGTAGCCGAGGAGCGAAGAATGGAGGAGGCTGCAGACAGAAGAGCTAGGAGAAAGGCCAAAACATTTGGAAGCACAGAACTCGTGTGTAAAAACTGTGGCAAAGACTGTCACTCAAGGATAGGACTGCACAGTCACGCGAGGAAATGCAACCCAACCCAACGGTGATGCACCATCGTCTCGCGAGACGGAAGGATGCCGGAAAAAATCAGAGTCTAGAAAAAACGGGTCTTTCTCAAGCTGAACAGTCATTTGTTTTGATGTTTAGTCTTCACCCTTCAAGTGAACTGTTGTTACTTAGTTTAGTTAGTTCAGAGTTCTAGGTCTTAGAATGAATACATTTGTTTTAATTTTGACTAACGTTTTTGGTTTCTTATTATTATTACGTTTTTAGTTGTTTTTGTTGGTTTTTTGTACATGCACTGCAAGTCTGCTAGTCTACAACATAGTCAAAAATTGAGTCATGGCATTGGCATATAACACAATGTGATAGTGTGATTTATAATGTGACATTTGAGTGAATGGACTCATTCTCAGTACACTGAGCTGTCATCTCTGTGACTGCTATTATTATGCTTCAATCTGTTTCAAAAATTGGTCATGAACAATGATGTTATTAGTTATTGGTGTTTACAAGACTAAAACTAAAAGTGAAACTAAAATGAATAAGACGAAAACTAAAACTCAGGTGTTTTAGTTTTAGTCGACGAAAACTAAAACGAAAACTAAAATTGGGCCTAAAACTAAAACTAGACTAAAACTAAAATTATTACAGACAAAACGAAATAAAAACTAAAACTAAAATAGGACCTGGGACTAAAACAACACTAACCACATGTAGTAGGTTGGGATGTTTTGATGTGTCAGTCCTGGTACCACATGTAGTAGGTTGGGATGTTTTGATGTGTCAGTCTTGGTACCACATGTAGTAGTTTGGGGATGTCTTGATATGTTAGTCCTGGTACCATCTGTAGTAGGTTGGGATGTTTTGATATGTCAGTCCTGGTACCATCTGTAGTAGGTTGGGATGTCTTGATATGTCAGTCCTGGTACCATCTGTAGAAAGGTGGTGATGTTTTGATGTTTCAGTCCTGGTACCACATGTTTTAGGTTGGTGACGTTTGGATATGTCAGTCCTGGTACCATCTGAAGTAAGTTTTGGGATATTTGATGTGTCAGTCCTGGTACCACATGTAGTAGGTTGGGGTGTTTTGATGTGTCAGTCCTGGTACCACATGTAGTAGGTTGGGATGTTTTGATGTGTCAGTCCTGGTACCACATGTAGTAGGTTGGGATGTTTTGATGTGTCAGTCCTGGTACCATCTGTAGAAAGGTGGTGATGTTTTGATGTTTCAGTCCTGGTACCACATGTAGTAGGTTGGGATGTTTTGATATGTCATTCCTGGTACAATCTGTAGTAGGTTGGGATGTTTTGATATGTCAGTCCTGGTACCACATGTAGTAGGTTGGTGATGTTTTGATGTGTCAGTCCTGGTATCACATGTTTTAGGTTGGTGACGTTTGGATAAGTCAGTCCTGGTACCACATGTAGTAGGTTGGTGATGTTTTGATGTTTTAGTCCTGGTACCATCTGTATTAGGTTGGGATGTTTTGATATGTCAGTCCTGGTACCATCTGAAGTAGGTTGGGATGTTTTGATATGTCAGTCCTGGTACCATCTGAAGTAGGTTGGGATGTTTTGATATGTCAGTCCTGGTACCATCTGTAGAAGGTTGGGATTTTTTGATATGTCAGTCCTGTTACCACATGTAGTAGGTTGGGATGTTTTGTCATGTCTGTTTAGTCACCTCCTGGAATAAGTTGGCAACAAGTCTGTCCAGTTGAAAGTTATACTGTGAAATTATGGTGAGTCAGTCATACTTCCACCCATATAACATAGGCAGCTCATGGTTAAAAGTTGCACTTTCAAACTGTTTTTACTCTTTTTCACAATTACTAGAAATTTTTTGTTTTTTCTTTCCTATTTCTGTCACTAAAACAGAACATCTGGTTAAGAGATTATTATCAGTTACAAAAAAATGATAGCCATTATTGAAAACCATAATATAAAGTTACTCAACGATAATGATCATAAAATGTTATGTTTCATAGGGCAATGATTGCTACCAAAGAAAGGGATGAGGCACTGGATGAGATTGCAGCACTGAAACATGAGATAAAGGAGCTGCAAGAAGACAGGGCACACCTCCAGGCCAAGCTTGAGGCCCTAAACAGCTCTTACATAGAGGGCCAGAAGAAGCATCAGCAGAGCATCATGGAGCTGGACAGTCTGCGGAGAACAAACTTTAGGGGGGCTGAGCTGGTGGAGGAGCTGAGTAAATACAAGGCTGAGAACTGCACACTCAAGGTGAGACTTCATTTAGCTTGTTTAGCCAGTATTTTGCTCTCACTGAAGGTGAGACTTCATTTAGCTTGTTTTGCCAGTATTTTGCTCTCACTGAAGGTGAGACTTCATTTAGCTTGTTTAGCCAGTATTTTGCTCTCACTGAAGGTGAGACTTCATTTAGCTTGTTTAGCCAGTATTTTGCTCTCACTGAAGGTGAGTCGTCATTTCATTTTATGTTATTTGGGGAATATTCTGCTATCGCTGAAATGAAGTCATTTTGTAGAGATTGTTTTGCTTATATTATGCTATCACTGAAGGTGATATGTCAGGCAATGTAGCGTAGTTGTTTTGACCCCTTTCTCTCTTGTGGGCGTTAATTAACAACAATCACTTGCTCACAATAATAACATTGAAGTCCTCGTTAAACTCAAATAGATTTAATGCAGCAACTGAACGTATGTACACTTTCTACAAAATAAAACTCATCAGCGACACAAATGAAGAACTTTCCTAGTGCCTCACACCCTGATCTCTCTATGCATTCTGGGACTCTATCCTCCCTTCATCACATGATCTCTTTTCTACCAATAATCTTTCTCACGTGACAGGCAAGTCATTTCATTATGGTGGTATAGGGCTAAATGGACAACAGTGAATCCAATACTCTCATTGCAATTTTTAGAATAAAAACAATACCTGTAAATTTTTAGCACACTTGCACTGACATAAAATAAATTTTTTATTATAATCCTCCCACATAAATAGTACACTATATCATTCACCCCTCTCTGTAACCAGGAATCTTTGTCCAGACTGGAGACAGAAAACAAAAGCCTTAAAGAATATTCCATGTCTGCCAATGGCAACAGCCAGTCCCTGGGAAACGTGGCCTGTAGCCAGGAGCTGGAGTACCTGCACAAGGTGGTGGATACGCTGAAGAGCACCGTCATGGAGCAGCGCTATTTTCTGTTAAATATGAGTGAGTTTATGGTAGTTGAGTGAGTTTATGGTAGTTGAGTGAGTTTATGGTAGTTAAGTGAGTTTATGGTAGTTGAGATCGGCCCAGTGCTAAAACCCCACATCACCCCAGCACTGTCATCATGCTTTTTGGGACATTCTGTGGGGTAGGAATACGTCTGTGGCTAAAAGTAGTTGTGGCAGTAAGCTTAACAGAACTGTGACGGCCGCCAGTGAACAAAATATAAATTTGACTACAGATGTAAACATAATATAACATTAACTCTTAATGTGCCATAAGGTTTTCGGAAAACTTCTGCCTCAGTCCTGTAAGAATTTCCCAAATTGCGATCAACTGGTTATTAAATTCAAAAAATTGTGTAAAATCCAAATATTTTATTATTGTCATACTGACTTCATTTTTAAGGCTAAGAATGGTTACTTTACGCATCAAAAACAAGGTTTTGAGTTTAATACTTTATTTACCTGTAGTATAGTACTATTATTTTTATAATAAAGTATAGGGAAATTGCATCTTCTTCTTCAAAAAAAAACCACCTAAAAACGACCAAAAACTTTGCAAATTGAGCAATAACTCTAGTGCATGCAACGGCCGCCATTACCGGAAGTCAAATACATCATTTTTCAAGCATTGAAGAGCTTTTACTTTCTGTGATCTCATTTCTAATGAGAGTGCTATCTGGGGACGCTTTACGACGCTTTGGCAATAGCGGTCAGGAGCGCATTACAAAGTTTTAATACATTAAGAGTTAATGTCCTATTTACTCAAATTTAACTTTGATGGCCTATTTACTTGAATATGACATGGACTGTCGTATTCACTCAATTATGACAATGACTGTCCAATCTATTAAAATATGACATCAACTGTATTATTCACTAAAATAAGTCTTATCTTATATGTTACAGACATCTGTACAGCAGTTTATTGTGTCCTAAGTTTATCTATGGTTTGTGTTTATTCCTGGATTCTTATTAAGAGTTTTAAATGATGATGATGTGTTGACTTACCTGGTTTCTTCAGGCAACCCATTCCACGCCCGAATGAATATGACCTTGACTGTCCTATTTGCTAAGATATTACATTGATGTTGTATTCACTCAAATATAATATCGACTGTGTTTATTAATTGATTATGTGTAGCTACAAGTGGTTTTCTAAATATTTTTTCATTATTTGGAGCAGTGCACAGCCCATGACCACTGCTCCCAATTCAATAGTTACTTGGTTAAATAAACACTTCATGTCTGCTCCGTAAATGTTCAATCCTTTTAGTAGCGTTTTGTCTTGAAATTTGTTGATAATATAAATAGCTTAGATCATCAAATTTCTTCATCTACCACTCTTTGTTCTGCCTTTATCAAAAGTCATGCCCCCCATTATCTAACGAAATAAATCTGACATGTTTTTTTATTCTCCCAAATGTTTCAGGATCTCCTAATAGTTTAAGTGTAAAGAATGGTACCCCCCCACAGTCAACCACCGTTGCAGGTAGTTCCTCGGGGAACACCACAGATTGGTCAAATGCTATTGGTCGAGAGTCTCCCGGCATTAAGTCCAGGCAGCTGGTTCAGTCAGCGGGGCCAGGGGATGCAGCTGTTCAGAGGTTTTTACCTCCCGCTCAACAGCCCACGATTAGACAGTCCACACCTGATTTAACCAACAGGTCAGAGTCTGGTAATAATGTCTGGGAAGTCAGATCATCTCCAACACATAAGGGAAGCGTTGTAAAGCAGATGCCTGTGACCAGCGGAGGGCTTCTGGAGATGACAGGCGATGGACCTGAGTCGGACAACATGGACACCCTTAAATCACAGAATGCCTATTCTAATGGCATGGCTAGGAACATGGGTAGGCCTAATGGAGCTGAGCCCAAGTCGTCCAGTGGAGTACAAGCCAGTGGAGATTCTAGCAGGTTACCCGTCGATAACACTGGCTACGTGCCCATGCTTTCGCCCCGACACTTCAATGCTACGCAGTCGGAAATCTTGAGCCGCAGGATAGCAGAGGAATCACACAACAGCTTCCTCCGCAGCAAGTCAGCCACCATCGCTCACAATCCTGAAAGGCAAAACCAAGGTGACTTGAAGAAACAGCAGATCTGGCCAGTTAAGCCGGATCAACCGCAGGCCAGGGTTCAGCTCGGCCACGATACGGCTCAGATGGTCACTAGCGCCACCAGCACGCCAGTCCACGTGCCGGTCAATGAGAGTAAGTGGGATGCTTCAAAGCTGATGGTTGATGAGTTAAAAAGCTACGAGAACATGAAGAGTCCAACCATACAGCAACAGAAAGCTCAGCTGGACTCCTACCGTCAAGGTCAGCAAATGGTAAACCCAGGTGCGGCCCCGAAACCAGACACGCTGTCTGCCACCTTGACAGGGGGCAACAACGTCACGCAGGCGCGGCCTCCAGCACACAGGCTGCGTTCCCAGTTGATGGATCCCAGCAGAAATCAGTACATTAACACCGTTGATCAGGTCCCCGCTGAAAATATGGCCATGGGGGACCCCGACCAGCCACGCTTGAACTCTGATAGACTCTGTCCTGTGTGCAGTAAAGATTTCAGCCATGTGAGCATGGAGGACTTCCAGACACATGTTTTTAAGTGCTTTGATGATGAGAGCGCACCGGAGACCATGAAACCCCAGGAAGCCTCAAGGGTGTGTCCGATGTGCAGCAAAACCTTTGATGGCAACACACCGCAGGTGGAGTTTGAGAAACATGTTCACAGTCACTTTGGTGAGGACGGCCCAGCGGAACATTTTGAAATTTTACAACCTTCATTCTAAGAAAATATACTAAACCATGCAATGTTATTGTTTGTCTCAGAGCGGATTAAACCAGTGCTTTACCTTATGGATACTTGGTCAAATTTATCTTAACTTTGACATTTAAAACAAAACTTCACTCTATTGACTGGATTAATTTCATTTAGTGATATCTGTTTTAAAGAAGTTATATTGGTCCAGTACCAGGGAGGTGTCTTCATTTTTGGGACTAGATAACTGTTTTCTATTTTGATATAACAGCAGAGTGCTTTCCAATCTGTTTACTGGTGTTATCGTGCTGTAATAATTTATATTCAAATTATAGATAATAGGATTTTAATAAAACATGAAAAAGAGTTGATCACACACTTTTTAAATCTCTTACACATGTATTGCCTATGTATCACAAACTATTGCATTAATCTTGGTTATGCGTTTTATTTATTCAACAAATCATAGAGTACATTTTTTTTTTTACAAATCATTGAGTGATTTTCAGGAGCACTACATACACTGCATAATGTAAGAATTTACATTTTTGACCATTTTGCTAAAAATAAGCAGGTACTACTGCTCCTACACTGGTACACTAGTATAACCAAATGATGATGCATATGTAGTTCGTGTTTCACCAGTGTGAAAACTTTGGTCAATGTTCAGATTTAGACGAACTTCAATACTTGTGCCAGATCAAAGTAGTTGTGCAAACATACAGAAGGCGATCAGTTACTTCAGTTGAAACCTCTTCCTTGCTGGACTAGTTTGAAAAGTCACTGCAGGAGATGCTGAATATATAGCAATCAGCTAAACCTAATAAGATTGCACAATTAAATGAGAGCTACACTTACCGTGTAAAACTGAAAGACTAGTGCAAATTCAGCACATCATTATAAATATCATTAAACAACAACTTCATATAAGTATTTTATTATTCTTATCTCAATTGTTGCCATTAAATAACACTGGGATCACCGCATCTCAATTTAAAAAATTTATCAAACACTAGTTATGGAATAACTCAAAATTTTATTATTTATGCAACACTGATTTAGGCTAATGCCTATTTTTATCATTTTGACTGTAACAAAGTGACATCTTATATTTGGCTTAACACTGAAATATGAAGTTTGGTATCACGTATAAAGATTGATAATTTTAATTTTTATAAAAATCATTGCAAAATCAAAATGTATAACTTCACAAGTCTCTTGTGAGTGTAATATAAAATTATTAAAGGTTTGGCTTACATCAAGTTTTATGCACATGATACGAGGCTTAAAATTCATATCAATAAATATACATTTATACATTTAGCCTTAATAATAAATAAGACAATGTAAATAAAATGTTGTGGGGAAATGACTTTCTAATTTATCTTATATTTAAAGCTTAACATAAGTTTTGTTTCATTGACGCAAATTGTCTGTGGTTTATTATGAAGCCAAAAAATAATAATATAAAGTTGATTACCCAGCAGACAATAGAGCTGTATACTTGTAAAGGTGATGACTCAGCAAGTAATAGAGACCCATTCCTGTTTAGATAATTACTTAGCAACCAATAGACCCTTTAATCGGAAAAGTTGAAAAATTAACTGACTCAATTCTAATAGCATTTATGCTTTTGAAATGAAATATTTTTTTTCAAACATTTGTTATTATCTAAATTTAGGATTGATAGCTCAATATTTTTTTTTATATGAAACAGTCATGTTTAATATATCCACGGCTTCATAGAATCTAGTCACTTAAGCCTTAAACATGCCTCTAGAGTCAGGTAATTTTAATTTAGAAACTGCTTGTAATTCACCTGATCTAGACTGACCTCTGGGTGACCACTTCAGGCTCAAGTGTAAGCAAAGTCATGTATGACGTGGCACCGTTGACTCTCTCTCTCTCTTTTTAAAGTAAACTACAAATGATGAAGTCTGTGTCTTTTGTTAGTTATAGGGTCAATCTTTCCCAGTCTTATTTTTAAACATGCTTTTCATCAGGCATAATTATATATTAGAATTTGAAGACACAAAAGAATGAATGCTCTGATTGCTTAATTGGATTGTAATGAATTCAAAAGATTTAGATTTCATATGCAATTCTATTACCTAATGTAAATGTTTTTGTTTTTTACCACCATTGATTTTGGTTATAAGATATAAATTAAAGATCTCCATAACCAAGTTACAGAAATCTCATCGCCATATAAATGGCACTGTATTGATAACCTATTGAAAGGTTTTTATGACACTAGTTGAGCAACATTTTCAACTTATGAAATGATCAGAAACTGATATTAAAAAAAATTCTGTTGTCATTTGCAAATAATGGCTGTGAGGTTCAATGGGATATTGTACAAGAAAAAACTGTCCATAAATCGGTGCAAATTCAGCATGTCAGAAATTACTTTGTTTGAGGGAAAATTGTTTTAACAGAAGTTTTTAGTAGCAGGCATTTATGTGAATGTTAGTTTCCTTAAAATTTGTTAAGGAAAACAGAGTTCACTGTACTTTATTTTTAAAGGAAAGTTCAAGGGATGAATATGGAGAATGAAATTTTGTTTTTAATTAATATAGAAATTGATCGTTGTTTGTTTTACCAAATATTAAATAATAATAATATCATATTAAAAACTTCCATTAGAAGAATTTTGAATAAACAACTTTCAAAATGTTTCGCACAAAGCAAACATTTTTCTCTGATAATTAACTATTTGGCCACAAGCTGAGTGTTGAGGAATCAAGACAATATGAGTTATGGACATCTGTCTGCCAACAAACTGATGAGTCTGGTCAAAAGTCAGTGCTATACTCAATAAAACAAAGATTATTCCCCAAACTTGAAAAATTCCTTTTTTTTTTTAACTGTAAGCCAAAAAAAAAAGAAAAGAAACAAACAATCATGCCATTATGTAATCATAAGACTGTAAAGATTTATGTCGATTTGATAATTGCATAGCCATGGTGTTAATGGTGTATGTACACAATTACATTTAGTACAAATCAACTCAACTGTTTTACAAGTTAGGTCGTGTTCATATGTGTTGCTGCTGTTACCTTAAGTTGCTTAAGTTTTAATTGAACTTCACCTTACAAGACATATTCCTTGTACTTTTAATCTATAGTTCTACTATTCAAAGTTGACAAGCTCCTACGTTCTCTTTCTCACAGAAACTGTTTTTATTGTAGGAATCTATCTGGTTTGTATAATTCCCTAACCGAAAACTTTCGTGTTCACCTCTATATAACTTGATTTTAATTCATCAACCCATTTTTAAAAAGGAAAAGATAATAATTGCTTTGAATATAAGTTTGAGCAATTTATGATAAGTTTTTTTTTTATTTATAAATTTTTTAAAAAAATTTTTATATAAAGAATTATAATTCTAAATTACGTTTCCATTGTAAGTTACATACTAGAATAAACCTGCTTGAAAACCTCACCTCCCAAGCTCCACCAGGGCTCACAAGTGCTTGAATTGATTGACAAAACTGCATTACTGTACAGAAAGCAATGGGTTGTAGCCCACCAGTTTGTACGCCACAGTATACACTTATTACAAGCCTCTGAGTAATATCTATTTTTAAACTTGTCTCTTAACACGCATATTAATTAAATCAATTTTAAATTAAGATTTCTGATAACGAAATTCTTCCCGCTAGTGACTCTTGGCGCATAACCTCCTGGAGCAGTCTACCAAAAATGTTATATTTATGATTCATCTGGACCCTATGCATTGTCTTCCAAACGTTTTCAGGTGTATTTCATTCTTTATCTGTCTCTAGCTCTGCAGGGAGCTTACGCATGTGCCCCGCTTTTTATTACCCTCAAATGGTACTTGGCACGACTAAAAAAAAAAATCTCATCACCCAAAGAACCATTTCAAGTGCTGTAACCTCACAAGGGACATCTTTAAATCAGCTACCATTAGACACTACTAATTTATAAATAAACACTTTTAAATGTGACACGGATGATACAACAATTATCACTGTGCTTTTAACTCTAATCATACAAGGGATGTATGTGAGTGCGCTATTTATCAAAGAGACACTCGATAATCTCCATGATTTAAGTGATGTAGCTCAGTTATGAGGGCGTCTCATGTTTGTTTTTTTAAGCGGGAAGGACATACTTTTTTACGGGTTAAAAATGTGTAATTTAATTGATTTGATTTGTAGTAAATAGGGCTGCAGAAATTACCGATTAATTTCTAGATTAATCGGTAAATTAATGTATCGATTAAAATTATTTTAATAGATAAAATAGTGATTAAAAATATTTTTTTTTTTTTTTAAATTCGATTTATTAATAAATAATTAATAATAGTTTTTTTTAAAATTATTTTTTTTTCTACGTGCAAACTTTTTCGTTCAGAAAGTGAGGAAAGAGTATACTTTAAAATAACCTGTTTTATAAGGACAATAATATAAAAAAACATAGTTTTTAACTATATAACAAAATTTAAATTCATTGACATCAGATTGAACTACTTATTTTTAAATATATCCCCTAACAATGGTACGTGTTTTAAATTTAATTAAATTAAATACTTAGGTTAGAGGCATTTTAAAAAATGCAATAAAAGGTCACAAAATGTGAAGGAAAACGAAATAGTGAAAAAAGAGATTATGAGATCTTAGAAAAAAAAATCATAGCTTTCGAACCACTTGGGATAAAAAGATGATCTTTATGTTTTTACTAATCATCAAACAATTTCTATGACTTTTATATTTATAAAATTAATTTGAAATTTTCATTCAAGTGCCTCAACTTTAATACGTTATTTAACTTCTTTTCAGTGCTAACTGTTTAAAAAATAACATAATGAAAATACTAATTGCCTGTTTTTATTACTTCCCTTAAAATTTTCAGTTTAATGACGTCATACATCTTTATTTTTAGATCAACAAAATTATGGATTAATTAATCGGTAATTTTTCAAAAGTTAACGATTAAATTTAATTTAATCGATAACAGCCCTAGTAATAAATAAATTAATTGTCTGTATAGTATCAACAGCTATCGCACCATCTTATTGTCAATGATTTTGTTTCCATTTTTTTTCCAATACAGAAATGTGTTTGAGAATCTGCAGAGAAGGCTTTGAACAATCTAATTTCTTTTACTTTAAATCTGGTTGGTAGCTAGTAATTATGTGCAGATATTCTATCAGATGCTGGTTACTAATTAATACGTGATGCTCTGATTTTATCAAATTCATTGTTGAGTACAAAGAGTCGCAGTAATAATATCTTTGTTTGATCATAAATTTAAGAAACTAATTTATATAGTAGAAACGTTTTAAACATGTTTCAATCAGCGTTAGGCAATTAACGTAATTGCCATTGTGTGACTTACATTTTAAATCTCCTGATTACCACTAACAGCTGAGAACCGAACCCCCTCTCCCGGAGCGGTCACTTCTGAAGTGGCCACCTGTTCATCCAGGACATAAAGTCGAAAATGCCTCCCACTGAAAGCAACCGAACAAAAGAGGGATCAAATTTTCCCTACTTCGACAGCGCCACACCGGCAAAACACAAGAGTCTCTATTGTTAGGACTGTCCTAAGGCGGGGGATCATCAATGACCTACCTAGAGTGTGGCCCCCACAAGAAGGTTTCCGTTCTTCGCGGAACCTTTTGCTATCCTTACTGCTCCTGGCCATGCGACGGCACAGGTCAACGGAGTTGTTTGTAAAATTGAGGGAATGAGACGAAAAGGTTGCATCGGAATAACCCGACACTCAACGGGTTTTCATCACTGGCTTTGCATCTAATGCTCTGCTTAAGATCCGTACAGTGACTGTATACATATGTGACTAGCACCTAATATATCGGACGTCGACATTGCCATCATGGGTTGTCGCTTACTCAAGATAGCCAGTGTAGTAGACAAAAAAAGCAAAGAAAGACAGCATGACATTGTTGCATGTGAAAGACCATGAAGCAGTGAACGTGTACATTACATTCCAATGGACGGGACAGGAATGTGACGATTCACTCAGTGAAGTCTTGCCTAAGAAAATTCGAGAATTATTGCTTGCCAAGAAAGAACGTTAAAGTCGAGAGCCACATGTTTTTCTCCAGAAATCAAGGAGAAAGTTTCGATAGTTTCATAACAGACCTGAAACTAAAACCTAAGATTTGAAAATCTGATAGAGTCGCTGATAACGGATAGAATTGTGGCTGGCGTGAAAAATGAATACTTTAGGGCTAGATTACTTAGAGAATTAGACCTGAATTTTAACAAAGCTTAATTATATGCAGAGTGGCTGAGATATTGGAATGGGAACTCAAAGCTTTGAATAAAAAGAAGGTAAAGGAAGTGACAATATAAGGATGCAAGAAATCAAGTGCGCACATGTTAACAAGTCAACATGTCCAGCAAGCTATGAGGTCAAGTACACAAGGGAATTCAGGTTATGGAAAATTATGCCATAACTGTGGAAAATTGAATCATTTTCTACATTATGCAAATCAAACCGTATAAAAGTTGTCAACTAGAAAATAAGTTTGACTATAGTCAAGAGACATTCTGCTTTGGAAGTGTGTCCACGCCAATCGGAACGAGTGATGAATGGAAAGCAGTGGTCTCGCTTGAGCAGAGACTAATAGTCGAGCCAGCGCAAAGTCACAATAAAAATGATGAATGACTAACGCACCCACCAAGGTCTAACAAATCCCTAGTAAGTTCTATTGGAGACATTATGACCCTGCACTAGCAAGGGTTATTGGACTTTTGATATGTTTTTCCTTGAAGTGTGAGCTCTCACTACAAACTGTAATTGTTTCAAATAAAAATATGGGTTAATTGAAATGGGTGAAAATTAAATTTTTATAAAAAGGATTGATTACAATACTCTTTTATGCCAATGCACTAAAACACAAAGGACAAAATAAATGTTCTTATGTCTACAAAAATAAAAGCATTTTCAGTCTTGTTAAATTGGAATGTTGATGGAAAGGCAGCTTTTAAACCTCTAAGATTACTTTTCAAGAGCATTAGTTCTTATCTGCTAATCATCTTAAATAGATTTTCATGAATAATACGCTTGAACTTTTGATTTCAGATAATTTCATACAACTTCTTTTCACTATTAGATCTATTCTATAGTTTTGTTCTGCCAAGTCTACACATGGTATTTTCAAATTACACAATAAGGAATTGCGCAGCGCTATTTGTGGAGTTCTTTTAGTATTTTGCGTGGTTTTGTGCAAAAGAAGAAATGATACACATGGTAACGGGTAAAAAAAATTATCATGTTGTTCTACAAACTTGAACACATTAACAAAATTCTTAAACAACCTGACTTTGGCAGATAATAATCAATAACTCATAATGTCTTATTTACATGTTAAAAATGCTATAAGAGAGGCATTTTATATGTTTTTGGTGGCAACCTTTATTTCAGTACATTCGGTAATAGCAGGCAAGTTTACTCGTCGCACATATAATTGTGCTACGTGATTTCTATTAATGTTTTTTTGTTGGTCTTTTGTAACTTTTTTTTAAAGTGTATGTCACAAATATCAAATATAATTTTAAGTTAATTGCAAAGCTAAGTAAATAAATATATCATTTTCTCTTAATATAGTTTAGATAATAGCAGTTCAATAGCAAAGCTAAATAATTAAGATATCTTTTTCTCTTAAAATAGTTAATGTAATAGCAGTCCAATTTTCAGGCAAAATAAAGCTGCTGAGAAACTTGAAAGATGCTTCTTACCCATGGTTTGGTGACGTTTACTTGAAAAACTGTCCCGTTCCATCACACAACTGGCCCACATGTTATAATTTGCGGTTAGTCAATAGTCAATTTAATATACCAAACCGGTTAAGTTACCAATATACAAGGCAAGTTAACGACATGCAAAGTAGGAAACTGCAACTTCTGTGTTACCTATGAGTTTCCTTAAACTTGATAATAATCAAGAAGTTGACAAAACGTTACGATATAAGAGTGCAGCATTACACTAAATACATACTTAAACGAGAAAAAGTGATTTGAAACATGCTAATTTTCAAATAGAAAATACCGCTTTCATTAAGGGAGGGGGCGCAAAGCTTTGTGACGTCATTTTGGAAAAAAATTGAAAAGGGGGGGGGGGTCTAAGTTTTTGTGATGACTTTTGACGAGGCGGGGGGAGTTCGGGGGTTAAAGTCGGCCAAAATTACGTGACGTCATTTTTAGACGGCGTCATATACTAATAAGTAGTTTCATTGATGGAAATGAGAATAATAACATTTCTACACTCGTTTGGGCTCAATGCATTAAGAAAATGTGGTTTCTTCTTAATAGAAAGTAATAACTTGAACGTATTATGTTAGGGCTTTAAAATATTTTTTTAAAATAAGACAAAACTATTTTATGCAGAACTTAAAATCAGCTAAAAGAATATGTCAGATTTTTGGCATAAAGTTGGTGCATTACTAGTGGTTTACATAAAGTTGGCACATTGCTAGTGGTTTGCATAAAGTTGGCCATTACTAGTAGTTTGCATCAAGTTGGCACATTACTAGTGGTTTGCATAAAGTTGGCACATTGCTAGTGGTTTGCATAAAGTTGGCCATTACTAGTGGTTTGCATAAAGTTGGCACATTGCTAGTGGTTTGCATAAAGTTGGCCATTACTACTGGTTTGCATAGAGTTGGCACATTGCTAGTGGTTTGCATAAAGTTGGCCATTACTAGTGGTTTGCATAAAGTTGGCCGTTACTAGTGGTTTGCATAAAGTTGGCACATTGCTAGTGGTTTGCATAAAGTTAGCCATTACTAGTGGTTTTCATAAAGTAGGCCATTACTAGTGGTTTGCATAAAGTTGGCCATTACTAGTGGTTTGCATAAAGTTGGCACATTGCTTGTTGTTTGCATAAAGTTGGCCACTACTAGTGGTTCGCATAAAGTTGGCCATTACTAGTGGTTTGCATAAAGTTGGCACATTACTAGTGGTTTGCATAAAGTTGGCACATTGCTAGTGGTTTGAATAAAGTTGGCCATTACTAGTGGTTTGCTTAAAGTTGGCACATTGATAGTGGTATGCATAAAGTTGGCCATTACTAGTGGTTTGCATAAAGTTTGCACATTGCTAGTTGTTTGCATAAAGTTGGCCATTACTAGTGGTTTGCATAAAGTTGGCCATTACTAGTGGTTTGCATAAAGTTGGCACTTTGCTAGTGGTTTGCATAAAGTTGGCCATTACTAGTGGTTTGCATAAAGTTGGCACATTGCTAGTGGTTTGCATACAGTTGGCCATTACTAGTGGTTTGCACAAAGTTGGCACATTACTAGTGGTGTGCATAAAGTTTGCCATTATTAGTGGTTTGCATAAAGTTGGCACATTGCTAGAGGTTTGCATAAAGTTGGCACATTGCTAGTGGTTTGCATAAAGTTGGCACATTGCTAGAGGTTTGCATAAAGTTGGCACATTACTAGTGGTTTGCATAAAGTCGGCACATTGAAATTGGTTTGCATAAAGTTTTGCAAATTAATGGTGGTTTGCTTAAAGTTGGCGCATTACTAGTGGTTTGCATAAATGCATACAACATAGTTCAAAATTATGGAGTTTTAAAACAACACTTTATTTTGAAAAAAAAAGCAAAGAAAAAACCCTAAAAATCATATTTTCTAAATCAGTTTTTAAAAAAGAAATTTTAAGCTGTGTTGTTGAATGTTGGACTAATTCGTCATATGGTTGCAGACCAGATCAACAGGAATCTATCCTAGTACGAGCAGGAGTTCCAGAAGATACGCTCGTGACAACAGAACTTGAAGTTGTGTTTAGTGCTCCTGCAGGTTCGTAGCTATTAATATCTCGTTGTTATGTGCACGAGAAATTTTAACAGGTGCATTAAAAAATGACCTGGAACCTTTAAATATCTAAAAAGAAGAGTCATATTTTTTTCCTCTCACTTTTAGTTCACTATTTATGAAAAAAAGAGAGAGGGAAAAAAATCGAAATATGGGCTCGCTGTAGTAAAATACAAAATACACAAATTGTGTAATGAAAACAATTAATATGAACTTTATTTTTAAACTAACATGACAGTAAACGTATTGGCTAAAGCCTTCATCAGTTCTTGCTGTAGGAGAACACTTAATGTGTAATTAGTTTTGATTTATTTTCAAAATATTGATTCTGAAATGCTGTTGATTTCCTGTGTTTAATATATCTATCTGACCGGAGACGTGTAAAGTTTGGTTAAATATATATATATTTTTAAAGATCAATGCAGGTTTAACGTAGGGGAATTTAGTTATTTGATTTGAAACGTCAAAAGTCACTAATCAGTAGGAAATGTAACTGAAATCAATGCGAATTTATTCGGTACTCGCGGGAGAATGTTTTCCTTCTTCACTGTTTTAATTCTTGTCGCGGGATGGTCTACTTGAGGATTAAGTCTCACACAACAAAAGTTCATCACAATAAAGGGAGTTAATGCAATATCAGTTTTTTTTATAAAGGACTCATTGTACATGAGACGGTAATCCTGTAAAGGTAACAACAAGATAACAAAACCTAAGGTTGAAAAAGTGGACATGACTCTTATGAGCACGAAAAAAATCTCTGCGATTTTTAAGTAATAAAAAATTAAAAGCGTGAGAAGGAATAAAATATTTCCTTTTTATAGTAAGGGGTAATGTCCGGCGTCAAAATGCGTCAGTAATCATGACGTTCAAGGCCATGTACCGTTAGGCTGTCAATTACTTAAATAAACTTTTTATTATCAAGGATGACCATTGTTTGATATGCCATAAATTGTGTTGGGTTTTCTTTCAGGCTGACTGTAACCGCTCTATAACCAGTGGCGTAGCTATGGGAGGATAGATAGGGTGCAAATTCAAAAGTCACCCAGGGCCCCACTTGAGGGGGGCCCCAAGTTAGTCTCCAAATTATTTACATTAAATATTAACGCCAACGTCATTTATATGGAACCGCCCAAAGAAGTTAAACCTGCCGGATCCCCAAACCACTAAAACTTCTTAGCTACGCCACTGTCTATAACGTCATAGCAACTCTTTCTGAAGACTAAAAGCGTTACTTTTGACATGGTGACAACCAAGCTATACAGAGTACTAAAGATTATTCCTTCATGAAAACAACTGTGCTATCGAAAAGACCGATAATTTGCATTTACTGCATAGAGAATGTTAAGTTTTAAGATGAGAAAAGGATTAGAAAAAAAGCATAATTAAAGAGTATTGCAGGCCTTCATTCTAAAATCGCGATCGTAAAAACGTTGATGAGTAGTAGCGAGGTGTGTACCATCAGAGGATGTAGAGGAGTCACTGGTGACCGTTCCAAAATTAAACTTTCCGTGACCAGTTAAATAAAGATCAGCCTTAAAATGTAATACAAGGCTAAAAAGGTCCATAACAGCAAATGAATTTGGATTTCACAAATTCATGAACGTGTCTGTCTTAATTAAACCTAAAAATGGATCTTAACTAAAGGAGGAATTCAAGGGACTCTTGGAGATTCAACCGATTTATCGTGATTCCAAGGATCTGTTAGAGTCTCAAGGAAGGATTTCAAGGGGATTCCATGCATCTATTGGGGGATTCAAAGGATATCTTTTATACTATCCCTTACTTTTCAAGAAGAGCCGATAATATTGTGTGATTTAAGTTTCAGTTGAGAGGGTTTTTAAAAACTAATTTGTGTCAATAAAATTTAAACAATTGACTATGAAATTAACAAATCAAGACATTTTGGCCTTATTTTCTTATCTTCTGAAAAAAATACAACTTTCTCGAATATTCTTTTTGATCTAGTGATGATATGTTTTCAGCTTTAAAAATTCAGAAAAAGAATTTGTAAAAAAGAAACTTTTAAGTAAATATGACTTAAGTTCTCGCAGTTATAAGATATTTTATACTTTGTCTTTCAATTTATTTCTTTGCTTTAACTGATGTCATTTTTAAGACTTCACCAAAATCAACGTGATTCTAAATTCTGTTCAAAGTATCATGCCAGGAAGCTAATAGAAATTGACGTCGAGATAACGCTGTCAATTAACCACTTATATGATATCGACCTTCGCTATGCCATTTGGCGTCAATAACGATTTCCCCATAACCCTGAGGTCAAAGAGTGTATTGTGATAGGATGTAGAGTGTTTGTATTGAATTACTGTATGCCATAGTTGTCACTAGGAGATTGCGGGAGTTGCGGACCGCATTGGTTGACACAATCACAATGACACTATTATGTAAAATTCTGTTTATTCCCGATCTTTGACACTGGCAGACCCGAAGGAGGCCTGTATTGTAAATGAGGGGGTGACAATAAATATATTGACGCCTCTGCTGCATACTATTATATACGTTTACATATTGGGATATACTTATAAATGGCTACAGTTTTATAAATGAGTTTAGTTTGGAATATTTTAGAGTGTGGCCTTATTTAGAAATATATTCCTAAATAATCTTGGCAAGATCAACTACGTTGAATATAAATAGAAAACTTTGCTCCGCGAATTTTAAATTGTGTTAGTACCCTGCTTTGGTTGGGAGAGTAAAGGCGGCTGGGCATTGCGCTAGCCAAACAATCTCTTGCTCATAAGCCGTGGCTTAATAGAACTTGTGAAAGCTACACCACTTGCCCCTCTATAGGCCATGAGGGTCTGTAAAAGGGTTTTTACTTCATGTTTTTTTTTTTAATGGAACGTGACATTTGATCTGTTTCTAAATTGAAATCTTAGCCTTTTGTTTTTATGTTCGCTGATATAGAAAATATTGACGTCTGTGGCAAAGAGGAACCATTAAGTGAAGTAAAAGAATTTAAATTAAATGAAGACGGCATTGCAAAAAAGAGCACTCTTGATGTAAGTTACGTAGGATATTAAACTTTTTCTATACAAACTTTCATGGTACATAGTTTAGATTGCTAAGGAACATGCATATCTCATTACACACTTGCGAGAATAATCATAGGTGTGCACTTCTCTAACACAAATTGAGATAATATTAAGCACCAATGTTCAATATTTTATAATTATACAGTGGTCCAAAGCTAGTAATGCCAGCGGTGGGAGTGGGAAATAAGATTCTACTCCTACCAAAATATCCCCATGGCGTGCGCCTCAAAATAGCCTCTGTTAACCAAGTCCTATTCCTGGCCTTCTCGCAGGACTCGTAACCAAGTCTGGTGGATAACGGTTTAACTGACAGGAGAAGGAGTGAATGGCTTTAAACCAGCATAAAAAACTTGCTAATTACACAACACCTATAAAATTTTGTTGTTGATTGCAATGTTTAATTTTTTAGTCCATTTTATTAATACTAAAATAACTGTACGCCCAATTAAAAATACACAGTCATGGTGCGCACACAATGAATACAGATAAGTCACTGATTTTTATTTTGTTATTTTTTATTTCAGTGTTCTTACATATTTATATTTATGTTTAAGATTTCACACTTATCTTAGCTTCTAAGAATCACCCCTGCGACTATCCTAAGATAAACCAGCAAAATACAAACATTATCTTATGAGTTACATATTCATAACAAAATTTAATATTTTAATAGCATGTTGGTCATAGTTTTGTTTTAAACTCTCTAATACTCACACAACAGCGTTCACAATCTGTCCCCAGCTTGGTGCTGAGATCTACAGGAACCAACCAAAAGTCAACTGGGACGCCAAGGTGAGAGTGAATTACACGCTTATATTTTGGGACGTCGGCCTCTTCAAGATTCGTGGATGGTTCTACAACATTCAGTTCAACAGATACCAGCTGTTCGGATTGGTACTTTTGGCTTGTATTTTCAAATTAAGATTTGTTTTAAAAGTGTTTTTATATTTATTGGCAATCGGTGTTCGACTATAATTATAATCTTAACTTTATAAAAAAAAATTCAATTCTTATTCTTGAAGCCAGAAAATACATAAGTAGTCTTTAAATATATTTGTTTTTTAAACAACATATAATCAAGTCCTACATGGAACACAAACACACATACACAGACACACAAACAAATACAAACACACACAAATCATTAGCGCCAAAATCATCTCATTGAGCAATTTTTCAGTTATCATGCAAGCTAATAAAGTGCCAACCTTAATCTTGAGGTGAAAGTCTGTTTATCGAACACTTGTCACAGTCTGTCAATGTCTACTCCAGATTGGTACAAGCATTCAAAACAAAATAAAAGTATACAGAGCAGTTCTGCATCCTACTTGAAATAATGAACGTGAAACATGGACAATGCACTAAGGCAAAGCAAAGTTTCTAAAGCGCGTTCAATTTACAAGCTTGATGAAAATTCTCAATATCAAATTTCAAAGAAAAATTCCAGATACTGAAGTACTTGTTAGGGAAAGAATCCGAAGCATCTAAATAAGCCTGATAATGTGCAAACTACGCTGGGCGGGGTTCGTTTTGAAAATTCGAGACCTTCGACTCCCAAAGAGACTCTTCTAAGTAGAGCTGAAACATACACAGAGAGCTCGTAGAGTTCAAATAAAGTGTTACAAGTATACTCTCAAACACTCACAAAAAGCTTATGACGTTAACACGACGCTTTGAAAGCAGCAGACAACGATCGCATCAACTTGGGCCTTAATCAGTTGCGTCACTAGAGTTGGTGTCACCCGGGCGGTAACTCATGGTGTCACCCCCTCACGATTTAATCTATAGAACTCTTCCGAGTTTTTCAGTGCCGAATAACGGGAACATATTGAGTTTTACATTTTGGTGTCACCCCCTGATGGTGTCACCCGGGGCGGCCCGCCCCCACCGCATCCCCTAGCGACGCCACTGGCCTTAATCTACGCAGTTGCGAGGCAAACTTTCAAACATGCCGGAAGTTTCCAAGTCCAGAAGACAGACCAGGAAAGATAGTGCTCTAAATTCTCCTTATCAAGTCAAACCGACAAGATTTTACCCGACATTTGGGACAAATCGGTCAAAGATTCGCCTCATGAACCACCAACAAAGTCAAAACTTCCACAACACATCTACAGAATGTACAGAATGGTCTTTGACAAATGAGGATAAAGACGAAAAACTATATACATTTATTATCTTAACTGTTTACTTTAAATGCTATTGGAAAGAGAAGCATATTTCTGTGCAAAAGGAATGTTTTAGCAACTTAATTAACTTTTGTGACATTTGGTTCAACAAACCAAACAAATGTCCTACTTTATCACTCACACATATTTACACATACACTAGATAAAGTTTTCCAAATTTCCAATTCTCCAGAAAAAATGGAAGAAAAAATACTTTTTGGGGCCTGGTTATTAACACTTTTTTTCGTTTTCTATCGTTAATAACTGCGCTTAATTTTTCAATGTAGTATGTCAATATGATGCATAATACACTAAAATGTAAATCATGTCATATGTCATCGTATTTCAGACCAACTCCCCGTACTATCCTCCAGCCAACCCCACACCTAATGTAAACCCAATACTCATCATGGTATTTGAGGAAACAGGAAGCCAATCTTCCAGGACCAACGAGACAATGAACTTGTGCGTAGAGTCTATACCAAACCAAGCACGAGCAGAAAGTTGCAGGAATAGTTTTATTAGATGGGTCAGTGAAGGTCTGAGTAAGTGAAACACGTATTATATAATATATCACTAGCAATAACTTTCATAAAATCTGAGAAATATCTTCAAGCTTTAAAATTAATCTAAGCGGAGTCTCTGTCCGGTCTGGCTGGAAACGGTGTTTTTCTTAGACCACGAGTTTTGTCAACCTCACCTTTACTTGCGCAAACAAAGGGAACTGTTGCATCACTCTGATTCCACGTGTTAGGATGTTTTGTTTGTATCAATTTACCTTGGTACATTTTCTTCTGTTGTTTTGATTGCGTTCTCAAAGAGTGTAGTTTTAGCCTTGTCCTGTTACCAGTTGAGCTGGAAATAGGGAACCCTGATATTTATATCTTTGATTTCAATTTAACGTTGTCATGATGTCCTTTTCTCCACTTGTAGACATGTTTTCTATGTTTAAAAATATGTCTATATCAATAGTGGCCTTGTTGGGGGGTCCCCCAAACAAAACGGAACTCTTAGTTTTGTATTCTAAAAAATCATGTTAATCCTGGTCCCTTTTTGGACTCAGGACGTGTTAGCGCATTTTCGTATTATGTATCAGTACTTATGTTAGATATCAGCATTATGTAGTTATCAGTAATTGTGTTTAGATTTTAGACATATTTTTATGAATTTTCTTGTGTAATGAATATACCTGAAAAAAAATTATTTAAAAGTCATTTCTTTACATTTTAAATTTTTTTATTTTCTCTTTAATCTAACTACAAGTGGTTTGTGGTCACTGAAATAGGACTCATAAATGAAACATTCTAAATTGTAATCAGCTAATCGCCCAAATACTCCATCAATTGTTGTTTGATAGATCGTGGTTTCCAATCTTGTTGAAAGTAGTTGAATGTTGAAGCTTATTTCGAAAAAGTTTTCAATTAATTTCTGCCCTTGGCCGCTAAGATCTTGATTGAAGTCACCATAAATGATGACGTAAAACTCTCTAAACTTTTACACATATTCTAATGACGTCAACAACAAAAAACTAATTCTTTTGCACGCTTTCGCACCACTAATCAATAACTTTAACTCTTCAATGCTTGAAAAACGATGTATTCGACCTCCGGCAATGGCGGCCGTTGCCTCCGCCAGTGTTATCTCTCGATTCGCAATGTTTTTTGGTAGTTTTAAAGGGGTTTTTTAACGGATCGAGTAACTGAGTGTTGATGCACAAATGGCAGGTCAGGACATACAAAAAACATATATACATCATGGGTCTAGGACTTATGGTTGCTGAGATCATGGTGATGAAAGACGGACAAAACGGGTGCAATAGCGCATTCGACTTCTCGAAAATGCGCTAAAAAGTCTTTCAAAATATTCGTGGCGTAAAAATTATTGGTAGAAAGTCAATAACAAATTACCTTTACCGCGCTTCCTAGATGAAAAATCCTTCCCACGGCGTCTTCGAAAAGATCATTTAGGTGCTAATTTCACACATGTTGTAGTGTAACTGGACATTGTGGTCAAGATGCACTCTTAAGTATCTAGTGGGCGTGTATGGGGTGCTAAGGAGGGGTGGTACCTCTGGTGGGGGGACACGTCGTACTCTCTAGGGGGTAGTTCTCCCACTCTTGGTCCCCACTTGACACTCAGCTCTCACCAGTGGCTCCTAGAAACTGTAGCGTGCGCAGTGGCCACACCCCGGACAACAGCTTCGACTGGCTGGCTAAACCTGTTGAGGGTAGCCGTGGGTCTCAAAACCTCGGTGACCTAGGTATGTCTACCTGTGCACGTGAAGACTGGACTCGATGGACTGAGCGGAGGAACCACTAGATGGTCAATGGTCAAGAAGGCGAGTCTCAGCAAAGTGTGGTGGAACGCTAAGGGCATGACAAGACAGACAGGACGTCATGGCCATCCACTGCACCCGTCTCCATCACCAGCCGTCTCGACTCTGTCGTGCCTCTGGATCATGATGGTCTCGGGCGAGAGAGTGAGATCGACGAACTGCGCAACTCTTGCTCACTTAAATCCAAGTCACCGCGCATGTCACTTTTTTCATCCATCCCATCCCATAACTCACATCACCACCAAGTCCTGTGGCGACAGGCAAGTGACGAAGCGGCAGGTGTGGGTACACTGGGAGCCGTAGCCGCGACCCTGCACGCAGGCGGCCCAGGGCATTGGGTCGTTCTTCACCGACACGGAGCAGAGGTGGAGTCCGGCAGCCCCCTGGGTGACTGAGCAGCCCTTTTTAGGAGTGCACTGCTCACCTCCATGGCATGAGGAAGGGGCTAGAAAAGGTGCCCTAAACATTGCCTGCTCCAGCCTTCCCTAGCCAGCTTACCGCGGCTGGTGGGGACCCTATACCAGCGGTCGAAATATAAAAAAGAAATTGAGGATAGTTCCTCTCACATTGGGCGCATGGAATGTGCGCACCCTCCTGGACAGAGATGATGCAAATAGACCTCAGAGGAGAACAGCCCTGATTGGTAAAGAACTCGCCAGGTATAACATAGACATCGCAGCCCTGAGCGAGACAAGGCTTGCGGGCGAAGGTGAGCTCTGTGAAAAAGGCTCCGGCTACACATTCTTCTGGAGTGGCAGACCCAACGAGGAGCGGCGTGAAGCAGGAGTTGGCTTTGCGGTGAGGACAACCCTTGTCGGAAAAATGACTGGACTACCCAAGGGACTGAATGACAGGCTCATGACCATGAAACTTCCACTGTTAGCTGGTAAGAAGCATGTCACCATCATCAGTGCATACGCCCCAACCATGACCAACCCAGATGAAGTCAAGGCAAAGTTTTACGAAGAACTTCACGCACTCATTGC
This sequence comes from Radix auricularia, assembly GCA_002072015.1. Classification (NCBI taxonomy): domain Eukaryota; kingdom Metazoa; phylum Mollusca; class Gastropoda; family Lymnaeidae; genus Radix; species Radix auricularia. The sequence continues at coordinate 158,264 of MUZC01000337.1, read as the reverse complement.
CGACGTTCCAAAGGAGGACAAGCTCATCTTGCTAGGTGACTTCAACGCAAGAGTTGGCAAGGACTACTGTGCCTGGGAGGGAGTACTTGGACACCATGGAGTGGGCCAATGCAACAGCAATGGCCTTCTTCTGCTTCAGACTTGTGCTGAACATGAACTGCTAATCACCAACACGATCTTCCGCCTCCCTACCCGCAATAGGACATCATGGATGCACCCCCGCTCGAAGCACTGGCATCTTATTGACTATGTCATCGTTAGGAAGAGGGACAGACAGGATGTAAGAGTGACCAAGTCCATGTGCGGTGCTGAATGCTGGACAGACCACCGCCTCATCCTCTCCAAGCTCAACATTCGTATTGAGCCTAAACGGCGCCCGCAAGGGAAGAAGGCCCCCAAACGGCTGAATGTTGCCAAGCTGAAGACCACCAGTGGCAAGCAGTCATTCGTGATTGCTCTGGAGGAGCGCTTAAGATCCACCTCCCCGGAAAACCAGAACGTGGAGGCAGATTGGACATCGCTTAGAGAGCTGATTTACACCTCAGCTACAGAGACCCTGGGGCCCCAGACCAGAAAAAATAAGGACTGGTTTGACGAGAATTGCGAAGTCATCAAGCAGTTACTGGATGAGAAACACCAACTCCACCAAGCTTACCTCAATAACCCAAAATCCACTTCAAGGAGAGAAGCATTCAACAACATACGTAGAATTGTACAGCAGAAACTCCGTCAGATGCAGGACGATTGGCTCAGCAAAAAAGCTGATGAGATCCAATGCTATGCAGACAGGCGTGATTATAAGCACTTCTACGAAGCCTTGAGAGAAGTGTATGGCCCAACGTCCTCAGGCTCAANTCCACTTCTCAGCGAAGACGGCAACACGCTCATCTCGGACAAAGGGAAGATCTTGGAGAGGTGGGCTGAACATTTTAACAACATCCTTAATCGCCCATCGGCAATCAATGAAGAAGCCATCAATCGTCTCCCCCAAGTGCCAACAAACAAGGCACTGGATGACCCACCTACCTTGCTCGAGACCCAGAAAGCAATCTGTCTACTTTCAAGTGGCAAAGCACCTGGTTCAGATGCCATACCAGCTGAGGTATTCAAGGAAGGGGGACCAGCCCTAACTGAAAGGCTCCACCAGCTATTTCTCTTGATATGGGAGCAAGAGAGGATCCCGCAGGATTTCAAAGATGCATCCATTGTACATCTTTATAAAGGAAAGGGAAATAGACTGGTTTGTGACAACCACAGAGGCATATCCCTGCTTTCTATCGCAGGAAAGATCCTAGCCAGAATCCTGCTAAACCGCCTCACAGCTCATCTTGACCAAGGTCTCCTGCCTGAAAGCCAGTGTGGCTTCCGAAGAGAGCGAGGAACCATCGACATGATTTTTGCTGCCAGGCAACTACAAGAGAAATGCCAGGAGCAGAACTCTGACCTTTTCTCCACCTATGTTGACCTAACCAAGGCATTCGACACAGTTGGCAGAGAGGGTTTGTGGAAGATCATGGAGAAGTATGGTTGCCCAAGCAAATTCATTTCCTTGGTTCAACAATTCCACGAGGGCATGCAGGCCAGAGTCCAGGACAGAGGAGAGTCATCTGACCCTTTTCCTGTCACAAACGGTGTCAAGCAGGGATGCGTCCTGGCCCCAACGCTATTCAGCATCATGTTCTCTGCCATGCTGACAGAGGCCTTCAGAAACGAAGATGTTGGTGTTAAGCTGAGGTACCGTACGGATGGCAAACTGTTCAACCTTCGGAGGCTTCAGGGAAAAACCAAGGTCAGGACAGACACAATCAGGAACCTGCTCTTTGCAGACGATTGTGCCCTCAATGCTGCCTCCGAGGATGACATAAAACGCAGTGTTAACCTGTTCTCCAGCGCCTGCACTAACTTTGGTCTGACAATTAACACAAAGAAGACTGAAGTTCTTTATCAACCCGCGCCTGGAAAGCCTTATGTTGAGCCCATCATCACTGTCAACAACCAGAAACTCAACGCAGTGAAACGCTTGATATACCTAGGCAGCACACTGTCACAAAATGTCACCATCGATGACGAAGTGAATGTCAGAATTGCCAGGGCCAGCTCCACTTTTGGCAGGTTGTACCCGAATGTCTGGAACAGAAGAGGCATTACCATCCAGACCAAAGTGAAAGTATATAGGGCAGTTGTGCTCCCTACACTGCTTTATGCATGCGAAACTTTGACCGTATATCAACGCCATGCTAAAAAGCTGAACCACTTTCACACAACAAGCCTCAGGAAGATTCTGGGCATGAAGTTGCAGGACAAAACTCCAGATACCACGGTACTAACCAGAGCTTGCCTCCCCAGCATCTTCACCCTACTAATGCAGTCACAGCTTCGCTGGGCAGGGCACCTAACCCGAATGCCAAATGAGAGACTACCAAAGAGACTCTTCTATGGTGAGCTCCAGGATGGCCAGCGGTCCCATGGTGGACAAAAGAAACACTTTAAAGACACATTGAAAGCGTCTCTGAAAACGTTTGCAATAAACTCAGACACGTGGGAGGAAGCTGCGTTGGACCGGTCCACCTGGCGCCAATCCATCCATGAAGGTGCCAAGACATGCGAGGCAAACAGGATTAACGCCGCAGAAAAGAAGAGGCAAGCCCGAAAGGCCCGTGCTGTCAACCCTCCAGGAGTCAATCAACTCATCCAATGTCCCTTCTGTTCCCGAACTTTCCGTGCCAGGATCAGCCTTGTCAGCCATCTGCGCACACATTGGCAAAACAAGTCCCAGCAACCCTCGGATGACTAAAGTGGTCCTCGTCGATTCGATGGACGAACGAATAAGTATCAACAACTGTCTCTTACACTACGCTCTGTTCGAGACAGACATGCCTCTGTCATCCGCCACAATGTCAAGTCAACACCCTCAGCTCCAGTGTATCAAACAATAAGAACGATCGGCATATACCAGAAACGATGTGGTTGAAGTCGAGACGGGGCGTTCGCAAGCAATTTTTTCCTTTGAAATTCGATTTGTTAACATATTACATCCAGTAAATACCTTGTATTATAGTAAAAAAAAGTGCTCAAAAGTAATACTAGTAGGCAGCTACTTTATGTGTATAATAACCACAGTGGGAGCGATAAAGTTTTAACTCTTCAATCTGTTTATCGTTAGCATCAATATATATTCTATATTTTTTACTTAAAAACACTGCTGAAATTTGTGATGTGCTGCACAAGATGATGTTGCAACCTATTTACTTATCTCCTTATTTTGTTGTAAGGTCAAACTTTTGCATGTTTTAGCCTGTTATAGAAAATGAAGTAATAGTTTGAAATGAAAAACAATGTCGTATTCTTTTTATTCCCATCCCACTCCACTATTAGTTGAGTAATTAGATCATTTACTCTAAACGATAATTCTTATCGTTAATTAGAGTCTATCATCTGATACTTTTCCCTCTTGTGTATATCTGCCGTCATAAAACCCTTGCTGAAAAAACCGGGGTTAGATCACAACAATTTGAACAACTATCGATCTGTTTCTAATATTTCATACAAATGCTTGCCTATCTTAAAAAAACACTGTTGGTGCATTTTGCAAAAGGCATCAAGATTATTTTTAATGATGTGATGGATTGCAACTTCAATTACTTTTTAATGGCGAGGATTTTGATTTCGCCCTCCATCCACTGTAAAAACAACAAAAGGTTTTAACACATTGTTCCTTTTATCGTTTATTTCATAGGATTCAACCAAATTCAATAGTCTTTCGAGGTCTGAGCCATAAGCAAAAGCTGTGATCGTATTGTTATGCATGTTGGACCTGAATAGCTTACGCCTGTTACTGACCAATCACCCAAACGGTTCTAAGATTAATAAGATTCTATAACTGTAATGGCAACACCCAGGCCCGCCGTCAGAAATTTCGGGCCCCTAGGCAGGGCTGTCACGGGCCCTCGGGCATAAACCTTTAAAGTATCTTTAGGTCATGAGAATTTTAAAAAATTCACAGATCATATACTTTGTACTTATACTTTAGATAAGTTAGACAGATACATCATACAAGGTATGGTTTTATTATTATTCAATAGTTATTTGAAAAAAAGTGTATTTTAAGTTTATTGTTTAAATTAAACTATAAAAACCATTTAATTGTACCAATTTGTATTTATTATTTTTAAAAACAAACTCTCCTTGATTTGGCTAAAGTAAAATTGTTTATAACATCATCAAAATTTTATAACTTCGCCAAATCATGCCCAATCGCAAGAGTTGCAAGACCGTTCAATCGGTCTTGCTTTATAGTTGATCGCTGCACACTTTTTATTTGCTTTAGCTTGCTGAATGTTCTTTCAGCTTCTGCAACTGTTACAGGAATTGTACAAAAGATCGGTAATGCAATAGCAATATTTGGGAATATAGATTCCAACTTCAACTGGTAAATTTTATTCAGCAGTTTTATGGGATGAAGGTTTTCACTTTGTATGCTATCTGAATAAATTGACTTTAGATGTTTTACTTCTTCAATTAAGTCACTGCTTACATCTTTGTCATATTCTTTGCAGAAATTAGAACATTTCTTTTCCAGATCAGTTTCTCCGATTTCTGGAAACAACCACAGAAAATTGAAAGAATTGTTAATATCCCTTGCCAATTGAAAACGCTCTGTTAAACCAGATATAACACTATCAATAAGTTTATAGAAAACGTTTACTTTAAAATCATCATCCACTTCATGTGCACTCTCTTCTGGCATATGTTGACTTTCATCATAAAAAAGTTTTCGTCGTTTTTGGCGTTTTTCTGGAAGTTCTGTTTCACATGGCAAGTCAGACGACATAGCTGCTGCCGTTATTTTGGCTTCTGCTAGCAAAA
>MUZC01000337.1:133145-146931 GCA_002072015.1 Radix auricularia | reverse complement strand
GGGGGGGGGGGGGCGGAAAGCGTTGGGTTTTATAGTCAAAAACATTGTTTTTGCGGTTATTTTTTTATACCTATAATGAATAGTGTTATTGATGTGATGCACATTTATGACTAATCGAGAAGGCTGTTGAAGGGGAGTTACAACTTGCCCCTGAAACGACGGCGGAACATTCATGGAGGGGCTTTGTTAATCGTATCATATACAAGAGGTCGACAGCGGAAAAGTTGACTTGACAATATAAAAGAATGGTAGGGGCTGAGGTTGAATGAATTACTGGCCGTCACTCAAGATAGGAAAATGTGGAGATCGTTGTCTGTTTATGTGTCCATGCAATACGCCCAACGACCACAATGGTCTCGGGACTGCTGATATATATATATATATGATTAATTAATCCTAAACTTCAATTAAAGCCAAAAATTAAATTTTATTATGTCATAAGTAACACCTATGAAACGCTCTTGTAAAAAATCTAAAATTACACTGGAATGCTTCCTTTAATTCATCTTTTAAGCAACTACGAAAAAAATATTAATTAGTATTTAATCTCCGCTGTCTTCATAAACAGAAAATAATTTAACTGAAACACGCTAGGAAAATCAAATGATACATTATAAATATGTCATCTGTAATTCTGATCTTTGCAAATAGAAACAGATCCGATACATTCGTATTTGATTTTTACTTATATTTCAATTCACTTCATAATTTTTTATGATGACAGGAAATTTGAATTTCGTCCAACGCCAGGGACTGACAATATGAGGTATGTCGGCTTTGTTGAACCCGAAATGTTCAGGTCTCGAATGACAGTTGAATTGTCCGGCCCAACTCATGCTTTAAAAGGTAATTATCCAAAGTCAAAACATGGTTGAGTCTTCAATCAGGCTTATAGATAAGTAGATAGATTTTATAGCCTGACAAGACGTCCGGAAACAACGTGCGTTGCTTTGTGACGTCTTGTCATGTTCGAATTAAGGACACTTCGACCCCGGATGGTTCGACCCTGCAAGTTCGACCACAGGACGTTTCGACTCCAAGACGTTTCGATTACTGTCGGTTCGACCCGAAGAATTCAACCTCGGGAGATTCGACCCCGGACAGTTCGACCCCAGGATGTTTCGACCCCAGGTGTTTCGACCTTGGACGTTTCGCCCCTTTTTTATCTACTCCATAGAAATATATTACTTTTTATGATATACATTGTAAAATTATGTTTTTAATGGTGTTAAGCTGAGGTACCGTACGGATGGCAAACTGTTCAACCTTCGGAGGCTTCAGGCAAAAACCAAGGTCAGGACAGACACAATCAGGGACCTGCTCTTTGCAGACGATTGTGCCCTCAATGCTGCCTCAGAGGATGACATAAAACGCAGTGTTAGCCTGTTCTCCAGCGCCTGCACTAACTTTCGTCTGACAATTAACACAAAGAAGACTGAAGTCCTTTATCAACCCGCGCCTGGAAAGCCTTATGTTGAGCCAATCATCACTGTCAACAACCAGAAACTCCACGCAGTGAAACGCTTCACACACCTAGGCAGCACACTGTCACAAAATGTCACCATCGATGACGAAGTGAATGTCAGAATTGCCAGGGCCAGCTCCACTTTTGGCAGGTTGTACCCGAATGTCTGGAACAGAAGAGGCATTACCATCCAGACCAAAGTGAAAGTATATAGGGCAGTTGTGCTCCCTACACTGCTTTATGCATGCGAAACATGGACCGTATATCAACGCCATGCAAAAAAGCTGAACCACTTTCACACAACAAGCCTCAGGAAGATTCTGGGCATAAAGTGGCAGGACAAAACTCCAGACACCACGGTACTAACCAGAGCTGGCCTCCCAAGCATCTTCACCCTCCTGATGCAATCACAGCTTCGCTGGGCAGGGCACCTAACCCGAATGCCAAATGAGAGACTACCAAAGAGACTCTTCTATGGCGAGCTCCAGCATGGCCAGCGGTCCCATGGTGGACAAAAGAAACGCTTTAAACACACATTGAAAGCGTCTCTGAAAGCGTTTGCAATAAACCCAGACAGGTGGGAGGAAGCTGCGTTGGACCGGTCCACCTGGCGCCAATCCATCCATGAAGCTGCCAGGACATGCGAGTCAAACAGGATTAACGCCGCAGAAAAGAAGAGGCAAGCCTGAAAGGCCCGTGCTGTCAACCCTCCAGGAGACAATCAACTCATCCAATGTCCCTTCTGTTCCCGAACTTTCCGTGCCAGGATCGGCCTTGTCAGCCATCTGCGCACACATAGGCAAAACAAGTCTCCGCAAGTGGTCCTCGTCGATTCGACGGACTAACGAACAGAACATGTATTTAATATATTAATAAGTCAACATAAAATTATTATGCACTAGCAGACCCGGTCGTGTGTTGCAACGATCTCAGTAAAAATGACAATTTAAGAATCCTATGAGTGTCATGTTTTAAAAACAATTATGCCAGAAACCTACACTGAAGTGCGAAAAAAAGTCCAAAGATCATGGCAAACTGATGAATAAAATAATAATTTAAAAGCTTTTAAAAAGACGACATTAAAGGGCTAGGCTCTAAAATAAGTGCTACTTTGTACTCAAGCTATGTTTCTCAATATAGTGTAAAATTGCTTTGGAGAATTAAATTATTAACGTGCATTACAAAAAAATTTGGGGCCGCCTACCCGAAGGAATGAACATAAAGAGTTCAGTTTCCTAGAGTAATTATTTATAGACTCTTGAATTTTTATAAGACAAAAAAAAACGACATTAAGAGCCCCAGGGCCCATTAACGACAAGATATAAAGCTTAAAACGATCTCAGTAAAAATGACTATTTAAGAATCCAATGCGTGATCTGTTTTAAAAACTACTATGCCAAAAACCTACACGGAAGTGTGCAAAAAAGTCCAAGTTTCCCAGCAAATGGATAAATAAATCTATCTATATATATACAGCTTTGAAAAAAATAAAGAAAAAAATACGAAATTAAGGGGCCGGGCTCTAAAATAAGTGATGATTTATTATTTTTTAAATCGCCATTGTATTCAAGATTTGTTTCTCTATATCGTGTAAACTTGATTGGGGAATTAAATTATTAACGCGCATTACAAAAACATTTCGGTATGCCTGCCCGAGGGAATGGACATTAAGAGTTCAGTTACTTATAGAAAATATTTATAAACTCTTAAGTTTTTATGTACTAAAATTGGCAAGATCCGTTATTTTCGTAGTAACTTAAACTAACACTAATTTTTGTAAAGGTAATATAAAGGAAAAAACGACATTTATCTTGCGACAGTCCTAGGTATATAGACTCGTTTAATGCGCTGTGGTGGCACCGCAGGTACCGCAGGTACGGCGGGTCGAAGTAGGAAAATTCCACATCCTCCTTAGGGAGGAAACCCCCTTGAGAGGCAGGACGGTGAGACTAGATCGAACTTTACCCTGCCCAGGCGGCCCCCTCTTAGAGGGGACCGTATTGGGGGTGCCCTTGTCAACTACGCCCTTCGGGGGAGGGGTGGGAGCTTGCCAAGAGATTCCCCAATGGGACCTATAAGAGTTTTAGTAACTCAGGGCCTTTGATGCCATCTCAAATGTCACATATAACCTGACAAGACTTCCGGAAACAACGTGCGTTGCTTTGTGACGTCTTGTCATGTTCGAATTAAGGACACTTCGACCCCGGATGGTTCGACCCTGCCAGTTCGACCACAGGACGTTTCGACTCCAAGACGTTTCGATTACTGTAGGTTCGACCCGAAGAATTCAAATTCGGGAGATTCGACCCCGGACAGTTCGACCACAGGATATTCGACCCCAGGTGTTTCGACCCCGGACGTTTCGCCCCTTTTTTATATACTCCATAGAAATATATATTTTTTAGGATATACATTGTAAAATTATGTTTTTAATATAAAAATAATTCAACATAATATTATTTTGCATTAAAAATTAAATACAGTATGAAATAAATATTTGTAACGTTTAATTTTCGATGATTTGAAAAAGAATATACACGTATAACCAGTCAACATTGAATGTAAATTCATGATAGGGAAAAATGCGCCATTCTTTTTAGATCATTCCAAACTTATCCCAAACTCCAGCCCAACCCCAATTCGATGTAAACGGCCTATAAAAAGGCAATGTGGTCAGATAGTTATCTCTAAAGCTGCTTACAATATCGCTGCCCCCTCTATTTATTTATCTTCCACATAACCATCCCAGCACAATCGTGCTGTGGTGGTCACTGAGTCTAGCCCTTGTAACTTGTCATTATGTAAGCCCCGGACAAAATTTAATTAACAATAGCTTTAGGTTCAGACAGTTCATACGGGCCCAGTAGTTTGAATGTTCTTTATTGTCTTAAAGGCGGCGGTATTAACTATTGACATTTTTTAGCATTAAAATACTGACAACTTTTAACATCATATTAAAATCAGTATTTCTGCGAGGTGGGTCTTTAGGTGTTAATGAACACAAGAAGTAAACGGAAGGGCGAGCATTTATTATGATTCCAGCGTCTGCGTAGTGCGTTGTTCAGCATATCGAAACATTTAAAAGAAAAAAAAAATAAATACATAAATAAAAACAGCAACAACAAAACTTTAATTTATTTTTGTTATCACACTGAAATTTTTGAACGACTTAAATATATACATTTTTAGAACCCAATGATAAAGTGTGTCCTTTTAAGTAAGTTTAGGATAGATGTTGAGATTATCTTTTTATTTTAAAATTCATTATATACCAAAAATATTTTTAAATAATAGTAGTCAAACAACAAAGAACAATTTTAAAACATTTCACGGTGTACAAAGAAAAGGGTCGAAACGTCCGGGGTCAAAATGCCTTGGGGTTGAAACGTCCTGGGGTCGAAGAGTCCGGGGTCGAATCCTCCGGGACCGAAGTGTCCGACCACCGTTAGGTTCACACATACCTTATAGGCATGACGGAAGTAAAGACAAATTGCTAACACTATCACCCTACTTATAAATTTAAATACGTCCTACAAAATATATTGTTGTTATAAAAATGTTCTTGGGAGCAGCTATGTACGTATACTTTTTATCATCGGGGAAAAATGTTTCTTTTTCCAACCAAGAAATGGGTCAGCATGACATTCCAAATACATGGACATACTGATTAACTGTGACTTTTTATAATGGCTTTCTTTTGCTAAAAAATACCAAAAATAAAAAAAAGATAACTACCATTAAATACTCATCTTTACCCTTAAATGGATGAAAAATATAGCTGCATGTTATTGCTAAGCAGTTCATTTAAGTAAAACGACTGCAGCAATCCATTGTTTCAATATGCACTGATACATTCTTAATGACAATGAACTAAGATCTGAAATATCTATTATAAAATTTAACACATTAAGGATCCACAAAAATATCACAAACGACATGATAAGCATTTGTAAATGTAACTTATAGCTATTTGAATATTTGGAAAGTGTTTAGTGTTTTTATTTGCTGTATATTATTAGTAGGGACTAAAGGTGTAACTATAGACGTAAATTTAGAATATTATATTTTTTCCTCCCACAGAAACGACCACATATTATTCTGTTGTAATGGTTGATATTGATGCTCCAATGTGCTTACCGTATCAGCATTATGTCATTACTAATCTGGAATATCCAGGTGAGTGAAGAAATTTTAATGAGATTGTTCAAATCCTACTGACAAAAGAAAATTTTCATATGGTAGAAGTATAGTCTTTCAAGAAAAGATTTTAGCTGAATCGGTGTTAGTGCGGTAGTAATGAACAATTTATATTATATTCAAGAGGTTAGAAAGTATAAATTAGATATAATAAGTACAAGGTAGTAATTAAAAAGTGATGAGATTAAATTAATATAAAACAAGCTCACCTGTCGTGGGTTGGAACAATCTCAGTATAAAGAAACAGATCGAAGAAACAAATGAGTCTTACCTTTTTGTAAATAACTAGAAATATACCCGACATTGTTGTGGAAGTATACTGCCTCAAAAGTGTAATTATTTAGTTTAAAATATGCCAATATTTAATTACTAAGTTTGTATGTTTATTTGAAGATTTAAGTTTGACCTTCTGGTTATCTATATATATATATATATATAAACACACACACACACACACACACACACACACATATATATATATGGGCTGGTAACGATTACTTTAAATTTCCTTGTTAACTTTGGAAAAATTAACGATTAATTTCATTAATTAATCGTTAGTTTCGATTAATCCAAATGTCTCAAGTAAGTAACAAAACCGGGTAATTAACATTTAGCAATTGACAATATAAATACATTTTGTGATGAACTCACTCAGTCGATCATAAATATACACATTCATTGTAATCCTTTAAGCCCCAGAAATTTTACATTATATAGCGGTAGCGCGCTGGACTACCTTACTGCGGCAAAAGAGAGTCACGCGTTCGAGCATCGGTGCGGGCAAGGCCCTCAGGGCCTTGTGCTACCCATACTATCCCTTGCTCAGTAGTGGTGGTGTAAAGACATTTGTGAACGCATCTTCCCTGGCCAAAAGTTAGCCATGGACTAAATATGAATTATTTATAAAGAGTGCCATGAAAATGACAAAGAATTCAATAGGGTATTAATTTTATTTGAAATCCTGCATACAAAATCTTCTCTTAACTATAGATTAACGTAGCAACAGATCGTATTCAGACGAAACACATGTAATATTTATTATGCTGTTAGAACTTAAATGAAATTAAGAAAGTTAAGTGAATAAAAAAAAATAATAAAAATTAAAAAAATACCGGTAATAATAATTAATACATTAAAATACATTCAGAAATTTTTAGAATATTTTCCCTTTTTTTCGCGTTTACCAAAATGGTCCTATTTACTGATGAATTCCATTATCTAATGTCTTACTGTTTCACAAAGGTATGAATATGAATATAAATGAACTGTAAATGTACATCGTTTTCCCCTGTATTAGATATGGGGCTGTCCATAAATTATGTCAAAAAAATAAGGAAGTCTGAAAAATTTTGTCATTTTGACGACAACAACATTGCTTTAAAAATTAATTTAATTATTCAACAAAGGAAAAATATACAGCGTTTTTAGTAGTATGTTACAAACTCACACAACCTTCAGTGTTTTAATCTTAGTCGATTACTGTCGGGACTAATTTTGCCACATGAACATTTTGTAAGCCACAAACAAGGTCGAACAATTGATGAAGAGTTGGAAAAATTAAACTTCAAACATGCCTTCGAAAAAATTGTCATAAATATGGAAGCCAGTAATTATAATCAGTTTTCTAACAGTGGCAGAATATATTGTCTGAAAAGTCTGCGCTTGAAGTTGAAAATGTAATAGTCAAAGATCAAGTTTGGTGCCTAAAACATGTAAGGACAAGTTAGTTCTTTCTACAAATTGTCAAATGTGATTTAACTTGTCGCCAACCGATTGGAAGCTCGGCTTTGACATTATTGCTGATCGATTTATCCCACCCCTCCCACCAATTCCAATCTACCAAACTAATGAGGGCCCTAAAGCACCAGACGTATCTGAAATAAACTCACACAGATTTCCATCTATTTTCTTCACTTAGTCAGTGAAAATTGAAAAAAACTCTACCTCGATGAGCAAAAAGATTCAAAATTCTTCCATTTGATATATATTGTCATTTTTCAATTGCTTATGTTTGAATGGATCCGTAAAATCTGTCACCTTTAGTTTTTTTCTTTGCAAACCATGTTAAAGAAGCATGTTCGACAGCACCAACACTATATGCCTGGGCCTAATACTTTATTAACTCAACAGCAGAGAGAGAGAGAGAGAGAGAGAGAGAGAGAGAGAGAGAGAGAGAGAGAGAGAGAGAGCTCATGGCAATTGTTGCTTATGGAAAGATGTTCTGTGCAGAATGGCTTGATGAAGAAAATGATTACTTGCATGGTGTTTCGGTTCCACAAGAAATCATTCAGCCAGAATCTATGCCAATAATCACATGCAATGAACGTTTGACCTCTCCTTTGGAAGATCTAGAGGCTAAGATATAGGATTTTTATTGGTTTGAAAAAAATTATGGTTAATATATACATTCAAGGTGTATTTATAGTTAACCTTAAATCTCGCTCCTGTTTGAAGTTGAAGTTAAAACAAGTCTTTGTAAATATTTTAATAGTCTTTAAAATCTAAAATGTGTTAATAATTTCAGGATTTAATGTGTAAACATTTTTTAAAACCCTTTAATCTCTTTCTCTTTAGAGAAAGCTTTTTGTGGTTATGAATGGGAAATAAATTCAGAAGTTTAAAGTTGATTAGACTTTGTTTTACTAAAAAAATTTCCTTTATTCACTTTTGTGTTGTAGTTGTAGACAATAAGAGTTTATATGCACTAAAGAGATGCTTGTATGTTTGCCCATAGAAACTGTATTTATGTAGTACAAAAAAGCATCTAACAAGGCATTTTTGCAAGATTTGCATTTGGAAGTTACACACTCTTATCCACAACTTGGTCCACTCGTCCCAGAGTTCATGTGGCGAATCTTCACTGAAACTGTCCTCTACTGAATCATCGAACTCTTGGAGAAGGTATTCGTCAGGGACAGAATTTCTAAACCTGATCCATTTCTGGGCTAATTCAGCTCTTCTCTGAGATTGATAGCTGTGGCGCTTTAATTGAATTTAACGAGAATACTACTAAGGCACTGCATTGCTGTTTAATATCCTCAAAGCTCTGTGCATCAAGACAGACAGTATCTGCTCATAAATAATCGTGATTTCCAAATCGCTTTTCAGTAGTTTTTACAATTTAGTCCATTATGCAATTATGAACTTCAATGCGATATCTGTCCGCTGCATTATGTTCTATTACCTCGTGCGTTCTTCTCTCATCAGACATCACTTTTGGTTTGTGTAAACATTTCTCTACAAAATTGTAATTTCAGCATTCTCTTCTTCAAACTTGTTATTAGCCAGGGACACAAATCGTTTAACACAGTCGAGAACACCATCGAAATCTCTTGAACTGTTTTTAACAACTTGACAGTACAATCTACAATGCGGTTTGCTTGCAGTGCATCAATTACATAGGTTTTTAAATAATTAGATAATGATCCCGTGTGCTAAAATATTCTTCAGTATAGTTTTATAGTGACTATCATTCCAAACTTGTTAAACTTATCTTGTAATGTTTGAGCTGTATTCCTGATTTTTGCATTGAATGCGTTTGACGATGCTAGTTCTTGTAACATTAATCAATTTAATGAACAACAATGAGTTTGGATGTTTCAAAATTTCCAAATACTTATTTTAACGTACTTTCTTTGGCCTATCATCGAATTTCACCAATGATAATGATATTGATTTTTGAGTATCTAGATTTAAGTTGGTGATAGACCCGAACATTCATTCTTTTATACGATCCTCTAAAGAACACCGCACATGCGTCAAGCAGTTGAAATAAGCTAACTTAAGAGGTTGTGGTTTGAGTGGAATAAATTAGAACAAGATTCAATACATGCGCTAAGCACCAGACAGGAATTTGATGAGGTGCGACGTCACTCAACCATTTACTAAGCTCACTGTACAGTGGCGTAGCGAAGGGGGGGGGGCAAGAGGGGGAAAAATGCCCCGGGCAGCACTTGGCTAGGGGCGGCAAATTCCTAGTCGTTGATTAGTTTCTAACAAGGAAAATTTTACAAGAAGGCAGAAATAAAAGAACTATTTAAAAGTATGTGGACGCTCTTCTTTCAAAACTCCAAACTCCTAATTGGCTAAATACTAATACTAATGCTACTGTACTGAAGAACAATATGCTTTATTAGTATGAGAACTTGACAGTGATGTGGTGGTAACTTAATTGATTTTTCAAATTTGAAAGCCACTATTGTTGTAAAAGAAAAAATTACTGCTTCTTATCAATTTTAAACATTCGGCAAGCGAATGGTCTGCGTTTCCCATTTTGTTGGGGGGGGGGGGGCGATGGCAAAATCCATGTTGTTAATGAGCTTTTACAATTGAAAAAAATAACTTAAAATTTACTGGCATAAAGAACATGTTTATTAATTCAATGATGCCCGAAATAATTTACAAACGTATTATAACTTTCTAATACGAACTGTATTTTCCTATAAGCTTTTTTTTTACATCACTTATTTTTTTTAATACTTTTTTTTTTGGGGGGGGGGGGGCGGGGCGGCAAATTTGGGTTCTGCCCCGGGCGGCACATAACCACGCTACGCCGCTGCCACTGTAATGTCCTTGGATATTGGCTTCCCCATCTGTAGCATTACTGACACAATTTTCAATATTTATTTTACATTCAATGAGTCTCTCTTAAAATAATTCGAACATATCTGTTCCAATAGTAGATGTATAGTTTGCAACGCATATCAATCGCACAAGGCTTGGCTTTATTATTTTTGTAGCCTCTAACACCACCCCATGCTAATTAATAATTAGTTTTAGTTCACCGGTATTGGCGGCCCAAAATGTGTTTGTGTATTTCTTACTTTATGCAATTTTGCATTCAATGATGAGGTTAACGTGAAGGGAGCTCTTTAAAAAGTTCGTAAAAAATAAAATTACATAGAGACCACATTGAAAACTTTATCCTGTTCCCATATCTAAAGCTAGATTTCCGTTACTCATATGCTCACAAGCAATGTTCTCTATAATGTTCATTGGCCCTTAAAACAGTTATTCTTTTGAGCACAATTTCCACACAACAGCAAAGATATATTACCCCTATCAAAATTTACTTGCGGTTATTCTAAACTGCTCGGCGTCGATCAAATATAACTGCGCTGCCGAGGAGCTTAAAGGGATACTTTTTTTACTGGTAATGCCGATTAGTTTTTCGATTATTTCCATGCAACTATAACTCTGGCTTTATTATAATATAATTTATTCTAAATCGTTTTTCTGCAGGCACGGAACTTGATATGAAAAAAGTGAAACAAATCCAGTATGTTGGTCCATGGCCCCCTGCTGGTCCTCACATTTATCTCATTCTTTTATATTCACACACGGATGAGAAACCCTTAAGGTAAGCTCAAGTGATAAATAAAAATAAATGTTTATTAACACACAGTATAACCGTGATGAAAGATTTTAAAGAATAGACACAACACATTTCGTCAACAAAATCAAACATCTGTTCCTTAAATTATAGTCATTATAAAGGTAGGAATGTTTCAACAACATGACTTCATCAGTACAAATATATTTTTTTATAATATTCAAAAATAAATTTACATAATATAATGTCTGTCCTAGATTAATTGTAACTAGTCGCCTTATAAGCATTAGGATGAAAAAGAAAATGAAATGTACGTATGTTCGAGAAACAAAATCAAATTTAAAATGAAGATGATGAGAAATGAAAATACAATATAAACTAGTCTTTTAAACGAATATATTGATCAATTTTTGTATTATAATCTTATTTCAATTTAATAATTATAACAATACCAGATAATCAATAGATCATCTTATTTCAGGCGGGGTTTATTGAATGATGTATAATAAATTTATATTGAAGACCATTAAAAAAAATATCGAGTCATTTTTGTTTTTTCTCTCAGCTAACATAACTTATCTCGCTATATTTACAACGAATCATTATGTTTTCCTTAGGAGAAGTAAGAATCACTAATTCCAATGCTAATCGGGAAAGTTATTTTTACTTAAAATCGTTATAATAATCAAATAACTCACAGTATAAAATACTTAAGATAATTTTTTAAAATCCAAATGAATTTTGTATTTCAAAAAATAAATAAATAAAATTCACGTTCACGTTGTCATAGAGAGAAACTGTTTTGAACTGATGAATCTTTTGCAATACACCGTCGTTGAAGATGCTCATTGCAACACATAAAAAAAGAGATTCAGAAACACATGTTATAGATAGCACTTTAAAAAAAAAAAACTGATTTATTAATTAGATTTTGTTACCTTCAAATGCATATGGTGATATATTAATAAATAATATATCATCTCAAGTCACAGATGCTGACTTGCAAAGTTTTTTAAAATAAAATATTTATGGATTTATCTATTGTTATCACCATAACCCTTCCTAAAGGCTTTACTACATATAAATTACTTTTTTTTTAAAGTTAGAATGCATGTATCGCCTGTATGTACAGCAAACTGATTATTTCATTAGTAAACTTGATATGACATGTTTTTAAATCCTTTATATTAACTCGAGGCGTCTGCTTGGATGAGTTGAAATTTTGCAGGTAGACTCATGGCGTTAATAAAAACAACATATCAGAATTTCACATCGATCGAAAGTACTATAATTTAATAAATGAATTTTTAGATTATCTCCATTAATCTCTATATAGCATGCAAATGTTTATGCTACTCTCTCGCGCGAAGCATGTTATATTGAGCATGCTTATTTAATATTTTCAGATCTGTAAAAGTTTATACTAGACTTTCTCGCGGTGCGTATGCTTTTAAACATAATCAATACTTTCAGTTGTGTCTCTAATATAGACAATTTATATTCAAAATCTTTAGTTTTTTTTTTTTACTTGTTTTTTTTTTTAAATCAGTGTAGCACCATACAATGCGCGACCACTTATAAATGTAATATANTATATATATATATATATATATATATAATTAAACAACAATATCTTTTGCTAGGATCTTAAAATTTTAATTTTTAAAAATGTAGAACAATAAATAAGCTTAGACATTTAAAAAGTTTATCAGTACAAATTGATTTTTTAAATCCCTTATATTAACTTCACCGTCCTGTCTGTTATATCGCGTCCGGTGGACCCACGCCCACGGAAAAACGAAAGTAAAAAATTACTCGCTTCCAGGGTTCCTTTCGAGCTGAAATTTTGCACATATAATTGTGTCATCTATCAATGCATTCTGTCAAAATTTCAGATCGATCGTATGTACTGTGTTAAATTAATTAATTTTTAGCTTATTTCTATGTATCTCTGTGTAGCATGTTCTTATTTATGCTGGTCTGTCGTGCGGAGCGTATTATTTTGAACTTTATGATTACTTTTAGATGTCTCTTCTATAATGGATTTATAGTATTAAAAAAAACTCTGTTTTTTTCCTGGATGTTTAATTTGTTCATTTTCTTATGAGCAAAACAGCAGCAAGGGACTTACAAAATGTAATTGTAATTTTTGCAAGTTTTATTTCAAAAATTAATTTGAATTTTAACCATTTTTTCTTTTATGAAGCTCTTTAGAATCAGATTATTAAAAAATATTAACATATCTATATATAATTCACCAGAAATTATAACAAGGAGCGAGCAAATAAGCATAATAAATTACCCTTGCTAGTGTCGACTAATCACAGTTTTTGGTTGGCATGTGAGGGTAAGGGGCGCAGGTAACAACAAAGCAGTGCGCGTGTCTCCAGACGTTGCTCCCCCCACCCCCATGTTTTCATTTCTTCGTGCTGCTGTTTGTGTCCGATCTTTCCCTTATCTATGAGAAAGTCTGCAGCGTATGCTAGGAAGCGAGTCGTATACAGTTGTGAAATAAACCACCATGAAATATTTAATATTAATAATTATTATAAATTCCTATTGCAGAAAAATATGACAATATCATATAAAAATTAATTCAAGACCAAAAAAAAAAAATAAATAAATAAAATAGAATAAAAAAGAAGATATTCCTAATAAATATTTAGACTCAGAAAGTGAAGCATGTTAGTCGAACACTTGGTATTTATCAAAATAAAATTAGTAAATAGACATACACAGAAATAATAAATTTTACAAATGTTTGTGTGTGTGCGTGTGTGTGTATATATATA
>MUZC01000337.1:115575-132980 GCA_002072015.1 Radix auricularia | reverse complement strand
TATATATATATATATATATATATATACGTATGTATTTTTTTATCTATTTCAAGCCCTCGTGAATGTGGCAGTCATTCGATATTCAAAGAAAATTCTTCAGAGCTTCGATCAGTATCTTGGTTTCGTTCCACTAATTCCGACAGTAAGACATATACATACATATATGAATTTATTAATCTTCGCAGCAGAATTGTATTTACATAAATGTCTTATTTCGTATGTGAAAATGTTCTAATAATTATTTGTAAAGTATGGTTTCTTATACTATGATTTGAGTTCATCTATCTGGCTGTCTGTAATTTGACTGAACACTTTGATCATCTTACTCGTGAGTATGCAACATACTGCTGGCTATAAGTTGATATATCACAAATGTAGGTCGCTAATATGGCTAAAATTCAACTGAAAAAAAAAACAAAAACCAAATTCACATTGGGAACTAATTTTTACATTTATCTAAATATTTCAAATACTTATTTAAAAAACATGCAATGAAATTTTTTTATTGCCTAAAGACAGTAAATAACAAGAAGTTGAATAAGAAATAAACACGTGTGGTCTTTTAAGCACTGAAGGAGCATTAAAAAATTAGATTATTGTTATAGCAATAAAATTAAGCGAAAAAAAACAACAACAACAACAACACATTAAAAGTTTCATGAAACGTCTTTTTCCCTTATGCTCTTTTCCTCCAACAATGCAGATGTAGTGCTTAGTCGTTAGTCTGTTTATGAAATTTCCTTACTCGCCCCTTAATTTGAAAATAAAACTCATACTATAAAAGAGAATTTATTAAAAGCATAACTTTTAGTGGTTTTAATCAGTTCTGACAAAAGACAATAAAAAAACGAACAACTTGGCAAGAAGTAAAAAAAATATATAGTTGTCTGAAGAATACTTGTACGTGAAATGAGTGAAGATTTTGAAATGCAACTTGTTTAAAAACTGCTGAAAACAAAGAAGCTTGTAGGTGCCTATGGAATATTCGCTCTAAAGTGGCAAGACAATTAAGTTTATAATATGCGTAAAATAAATCTAAACTCTTTTCTTTGCTAAAGAAATTTTGTTTAATAAAAAATTCTACAATACCGCTACCTCTAAAGATTTTATGTTAAGAAGTTATCAAGCAAAATAAAAATAAATTAGCCTCGGTGTTAGTATAATGTAAAGGGAACAAATCAAACTCATGTGATGTAGATGTTGCACCTAAAATAATAGACTAGAAAAATGACTGCTTAACATTAATGAACGATGAACATCAATGGCCTCTACATATTAGGCATTGGTAAATCTTAAACAAAATGAGGGGTAGGACTGCAATCAGGCTTATAAAAAATTAAATGGAAAAGACATAACAAGGTAAGGCTTATTACCCTTACCTTGTTTACGTCTTTTCCATTTAATTTGGTAAATCTAAGTAGCACAAACTTTAAAAAAATGTATTTATATATTTATTTTTTTTTGCCGGTTGTAAAAGATTGATGAACCAAATTCAGTTATTGATAGAACTAACAAAACTAAAGCAACTGGCAAATTTAAATTCATGTTATTTTTTTGTTATTTTTTTGATTGACGAATAAAAAAATCCACTCTGAAATAGGATGGTTTCCGAAAAGGAATTGATAAAAATATTTATGCAACAATTTGGCACTTTTGCATTTTTTAAAGCAATAATTTAGTATGAAGCATTTGCTGGCTGGACTGACTCTCGGCGGTAAAACATTAGTAATAATAATAATTAATAATCAATGTAGCCGATACCTTTAAACAAATAAACAAAATTGTTTAAAAGCTTAAAAGCAGCAATCAAACCCGGTCTATGCATAGACAATAAGCAAAGATGTTTCTATATGTTTTATGAATTATGTCATAAAAAAAGTTATACTATTTTTGTTGTTGTCAATTTTCAATGTGAAACGACTAATACTGACTGACTGATCCCACAGAACTTGTTATTTTCGATCGCTTGAAAACTCTATCAAATTATTTAAAAGACAGTTTTTTTCTGATTTAAAAAAAAAAAGATGGTTTTCACAGATCGAATGTTGCAGCCACAGTTATTGGATAGTCTGATGTTTCAATTAGTGTTACAAATACATTTTAAAAATTAAAAAAAGATAAATCATAAAAAAGAAGCATACATTCTATTCGCAGCTAATTTCTAGGACTGCTATCTCATTTAATTTTAAATTATAAATATTTATTACAATAAAAAAAGAACTGTGTAAATATTTATTTACATTAATTTGAACTTTAAGTTCGGTTTTCCATTACATGTTTTTAAACATTCAGTATTCACCCCTAGAACATAACTACATCCTCTCTCATGATTTACTCTTAAAAGAAATATTGAGTAAATATTGAACGAAAAACAACCTGTTTTCCTTTTAGACTTCAATTATTGCAATACACTATTCACTATCAATTTTAATATAATTTGCCAATTAAATATTATTTCTTTACTTAAATATAATTTGCATGACACTATTGACTTTGTTCTTTTAGGCTGCTATCTTATTGATTGCCCTAGACAACGAGGTGAAAGAAACCCGTTTACTCTCATTGGTGTTTTCAAAAACTCGTCCGAGTTTCCACCAGAAGTTGTAACAAGTGCAAGCATCAATAATGAAATAACGAACCAAAACACTGAATCTGCGAATAAAGATAATGAAATAATGAACCAAAACACTGAATCCGCGAATGAAGATAATGAAATAATGAACCAAAACACTGAATCTGCGAATAAAGATAATGAAATAATGAACCAAAACACTGAATCCGCGAATGAAGATAATGAAATAACGAACCAAAACACTGAATCTGCGAATGAAGATAATGAAATAACGAACAAAGATACTGAATCCACGAATGAAGATACTAAAATAACAAACAGTAATCCTGAATTTATGCACGGAATCACGACTTCACATTCTATAGGCCTACCAAAAACCTCTAAATATTCTGAAATAACTGGTGCCCCATCTTCTACTGTTAAATCTTCGTCTACTAACAGGAAAAAAACATCCCCGACTAAAGTCACCAAAAAAGAAATTACCACGGTGAAATCCATTTCCGGAAGCTGTGCCCATGTCTTGTCTATCATTTGGCTGTCAAATATCCTCCTTGTCTCAGTAGGTGGGATTCTAAAATAAATGAAATTTCCACTGCATTTAGCTAGGCATAAGTAGCTTTCTATATATTTATTTTAAAAAACATTATAGCTATTCATTCATTACAAGATGGTCAGACTATCAAATGATGAATATTGTAAACATCTGTTTAAAACTTGAATAAAATCCTGAATAAATAACTAAAATTACTTGAATTGCTGGTCAGAATTTATTGAAAAAAATTAATACCACGTGGATTTTGTTAAAAATTTCTTTTACAGTGATTGTAGGAATATAATTATAATAACAGAACAAGTAAATTCAGGGGTCTCAAACACGCGGCCCCGCGGGCCACATCGGCCCGCGGGAAAATTGTGGCCCGCTGGGTGATTATTTGTGGCCCCCACATGATATCCAAGTTTAGTGCAAGTGGGGTCCGCCGTGGCGATAAAGAATTTTTTTTTTTAAATATAAAATTAAAATTATATATTTTAGAATTGTAATTGGATTTTTTTTTCTTTGGCCTTTTTTCTGTAGAAAATGTTTTATTGATTAGATTTCGTTTAGCTAACCATTTCTCCCATGGAGTCGCCTCTAGTCGCCTCTATCGGTAAACCCTTACAGTCGCTGAGCATCGCTATTTTGGGTTGCTTCGTTTGCAGTGGTGATCCAATGTTTTAAGTAGCTTTTTATACTATCTGTAACACTCACATAGAGGAGCTATTTATTTTTAGAAGGTGTTAAGACCTAACAAATAATTAATAAAATGAAGGTTTAAATTAATCCGGAAATAGACTGTCAAATTTAATAACTTTCGAAAAAATGAGTGTCATTTTTAAATTACTAATATGGTAGAGATTACTCGCTCGTCAGGACGACCCAATAAGCGGCTGTATACGCGCTCATCCACGTCCACTTATTGCTAGTCTTGGTACCATTTTTTTATAATGTTAAAAAATTCATTGGTGTGAGTGGATGTATGGTCGTATTGATAGTGAGATAGTATGCTACATCGCAGGTCCGGGGCTCGTTTCCTTACTGATGCCTAATTTAAAAAAAACAAACAAAAGAAACAATACTACATGAATTGATAATGAATAAGATTTTTATTTCAAAATAGTTTGTTTTGATGTTAGGTTTAGGGATAGACTTTAGGGTTACGTTAAGTGATAGTTTTTAGGGTTTGGGTTAGGTTTAGTGATAGTTTTAAGGGTTTGGGTTAGGTTTAATGATAGCTTTTAGGGTTTGGGTTAGGTTTGGTGATAGTTTTAGGGTTTTGGGTTAGGTTTAGTGATAGATTTGAGAGATTGTTTGAATGCACATATAGAATCGGAGGTTCAATGAAAGGCGCAGTGAATACTTATAACTCTTCAATTTAATAAACATCATTTCTTACCGGATGTAGACGAGCGAGTAATCGCTACCTACTAAAATAGAAACATATTCACTCTTCGGCAAGAGAAGGCCAAACATTTCAGTTCGAACTCAGTCGCTCTTGATGAGAGCACAGACATAACTGACACTGCACAACATGAAATCTGTATCCGTGGTATTGATTAGAGTTTTGAAGTGATAGAGGAGTTGCTCACAGTGATACTAATCCATGGTCAGACCACCGCCCAGGCCATATTCCGGCAGCTGTGTAATGCCATTGTTAATGCTGGTTTACCTTTGCAGAAGTTTGCTGGATTAACAACAAACGGAACAACTTCAATGACAGGGAGAAAAAATGGACTTGTTGCACTTGTTCAAAAATAATAAAAGTAGAAGAAGAGGATGCGGACGAGGCTATAACTCCGCATTGTATTATTCATCAACATGTCCTGTGCAGCAAATGCCTCACATTTGACAATGTGATATCTGTCATTGTGAAATACCTCAACTCTATAAGATCCAGGGGCTTAAAGCACAGGCAATTTGGGATTTATGGAGGAAATATATTCAGCATATAAGGATGGGCTCCACATTAATGAGGTGCGTTGGCTCAGCAGAAGAACCTGCTTGAAGAGGGTTTTTTTAGTTGAGAACACAAGTGAAAGCTTTCATGGAGAACGATGGGGTGGCTGTTCCTGTGCTAAGTGGTCCCAAATGGCTCATGGACTTAGCTTTTCTTGTTGAAGTCACACGTGAGCTTAATGTACTGAACGAGAAGTTATAAGGACAGGAGCAGTTTGTCAGTTCCGCCTATGAAAATCTTAGAGCATTTTTCACGAAAGGTATTTATCGGCAAGCCCAGCTCTCTCAGAAAAACCTCTATTATTTGCCAGCATGCAAGGCACTCGTGAAGGGGACATGCCATTCGATGGTGAGGAATATATTGATGCCATTGAAAACTACAGGAAGATTTTGATCACCAATTTGCAGACTTAAAGAATCTAAAATCCACTTTAAAATGTTTGTTGACCCCTTCTCTTTTGATGTCCAAGATGCCCTCCTGTGATGCAGATGAAACTCATAAACTTGCAGTACAACTCTCACCTGAAAGCTAAGTTCAGGGTGGGGAAGTGAAAAGCAGATAAGCTTAAACAATTTTTGAGGTAAGTGTCCCCAACCTTCCCTGAATTTTAAAGAATGTTCAGCCGGACTATGTGCCTTTCGGGAGCACATACATGTATGAAAAGCTGTTTTCCCAGCATGAATGAACTGCATTAAATCCAAGTGAAGGACGAAACTCACTGATGATCATCTTCAAGCTGTACTGAGAGTCTCGACTCCTTCCTCCCTCAAGCCAAATGTGCTTCAGCTGTGTAAGGGGAAACGCAGCCAGGTCTCTTCCAGCCAGGAGCAGAAGGCTCATCAAAGGCAGCAAGATTTCTACCAGTTAAGCTAATGTTTGTCTTTAATAAATAATAATGAATAAAATTGGGTGAGACTGAACAGTTGCAGTTTTTGTACTAAATTGATGTGACCCAGCATGACCCAAACTCTGACTCATGTGGCCCCGAAGCAAATTGAATTTGAGACCCCTGAAGTAAATATGTAAATTATATTTATATATTTATTACATTATTTATGAGAAACGTATTAAGGCATTGAAATTGCAATATAATTGTCTTATAATGTTTATATTATAGTTTTTTGTCCCGTAATATGTACAATACGACTAGACACACGTCATTGATAAGCGTGGGAATCAATACTCTTCTGTGTACCAGGAGCGTCTGTACTATATAAGATAATAACGTTTACACCTTAAAATCCTGTATCGATCATTCCACAAAACCATGGTCGCAAGGAAGCAATGTTTTTCTTTCAAGGTATAATAGTTTAAATATTCTCTCGAACGGATACTTTATCACTTCCTTAATCACCTAATCAGTAAACTATTCTCTGACTCCATCCATCGCGAGTTCTCTTTGAATGTCCGAAAAAAGGAGTAAAGAATGAACCTGACAGCTCATCAATTTCGGTAGCATTTTGCATAGGAGGAAATACAAAAACTACTGAAATTATTTGGTAGCCTTTGTCATAAGAGATGTGTGTAAAGATATTTCCTTTTGAATTATTTTTATATAATATAGGCTAAATACAGCACAGTTGGCGATTCTAAGCTAAATATATTTCAATCGAAAAATCATTATCAATGAAAACTTTAAAATGTTTACTTCTTGCACATGTATAGACAAGTCTAATCTAATGTATAAAGCCCTGTTGTGTTATCAACCTGAAATAAAATATTTGAACAGTCTATAAAAGTAAACAGTGAATATAAATAAACACATAAAATAAAGGTTTTAGCCTTTCTCATCTCACAATTGCTTTGATGCTATGCTTTAATTTAATTTAAATACTTTTTGTCTTTAAATGTTTCGCCTCAAAGTCTGAAAGCAACTTGGTGTTACAAAACTTTATAGCGATATAATTTTTATTCATTATAAAAATTCCTATAAAAAAACTAACCACCACAATTGAGTGAACTGTGCCTCAATTTTTAGCGCATTTTCGAGAAGTCGAATGCGCTATTGTATCCGTTTTGTCCGTCTGTCCGTCCGTCTGTCATCACCCTAGGTCTCAGCACCCATAAGTCCTAGACCTTATTTATATATGTTTTACCTGATTTATATATGTTTTTTGTATATCCTGACCTGCCATTTGTGCATCAACACTCAGTTACTCGAACCGACCTCTTGTAGTGGCAGTAGAGCTCTTGGAAGTTCCGTAGGACTTTAAGCCATTGTAACTTAATGAAACGTGTGAGTTGCGCACGGTGGTGTGTTTGGTGTTAAAGTTTTTGGTTAGTGGTGCGAAAGAGTGCAAAAGTATTATTTTTATTTTTGTTGACGTCATTAGAATATGTGTAAAAGTTTAGAGAGTTTTACGTCATCATTTGTGGTGACTTCAATCAAGATTTTAGCGGCCCAGGGGCAGAAATTGAAAACTTTTTCGAAACAAGCTTCAACATTCAGCTACTTTCAACAAGATTGGCAACCACGATCTATCAAACAACAATTGACGGAGCATTTGGGAGATTAGCTGATTACAATTTAGAATGTTTCATTTAAGAGTTCTATTTCAGTGACCACAAACCACTTGTAGTTAGATTAAAGAGAAAATAAAAATTTTAAAAATGTAAAGAAATGACTTTTAAATTTAAAAAAATTCAGGTATATTCATTACACAAGAAAATTCATAAAAATATGTCTAAAATCTAAACAAAATTACTGATAACTACATAATGCTGATATCTAACATAAGTACTGATACATAATACGAAAATGCGCTAACACGTCCTGAGTCCCAAAAGGGACCAGGCTTAACATGATTTGTTTTAGTATACGATAAGTAAATTAAAGTTTCCAGTAAATGTACTTCAGATTTTTTGTCCCATACGTTAAAAAAAACGTTTTAAATTCACACATGGAACTCTAAGAAACTACGGGAGAGGTTGATGCCTTACTCCAACAGATACACGAAAACGTTGGCTTTGTCTTCAAGCAGTTTATGTAGAAAAAAAAATTCTTGAAAACGGAATTTGTTAGTCCTGATAATGACGGACAACACAATATCGTTCTGCGCCACTTTATCAGGCAGAAAAATAATAAATGTTTTCAATATTTTCTTCCCCAACAGACATATAGTTAATTTTCATTTCTACACATTCTTTTAAACGGGGATGTTTTGTTCTCGTCACGCAAGAGATTTTACACATTCCAATATATTTCAACGAACTGTAACAAACCGACATGGCTGGGAAAACACACATATCAGCCATCTTTGCCTTATATACACCGACGGAATATCAATCTCAATCCTACATTTGGAAGAAAATCAGCAGTCATGAGCCTGCGCTCTTCATGGGGCTTCCCGGAAAACCCCCTCAGCTCTCTGGCCCCCTAAGGGACGTAAAGGCTGAGAAGCTGCTACAAGCGGCCGCCTGGGCGTCCAGGACACTTGGTCGAAAAAGCCTCCCACTAAGTGAGCCTCCCGAGGGAAGGGTGGGATTCCCTACTATGACTCGCTATCAACATAGTATCACTCTGGCGCCAACCCGGCAAAGCTTACGAGTCTAAATGGTTAGGATCGCCGCAATCAAAATAACAACATTCCTGCAATACAAATATCATGACAGTGTCACAGGGGCAATCATTCAAAACATGATGTCACATTCAATTACAACGTCCCCTATAAGTTCGATGATACGTGATAAAAATTTATTATAAAAAAAAACCAACAACACGTGTGGATAGTTCATAAGGACCAAATTTTCAGGCAGAACTTAACAGGTAACACACACACACACATACATACACACACAAAAGAAAAAAAAGTCCTTTGCGTTAATTCTAAGCTGCTGCGTGACGTCAGTTCGATGTATGTGCAGTGGCGCAGCCGCGCAGCTTAAATGTGACATTGATCATAGGTTCAATTTGCGACATGCACGTGAAGAGACCATCTATTTAAAGAGACCATCTAGTTTAAGAGACCATCTAGTTAGAGAAACCATCTTGTTAGAGAGACAATCTAGTTAAAGAGACCATCTAGTTCAAGAGACCATCTAGTTCAAGAGACCATCTTGTTAAAGAGACCATCTAGTTAGAGAGACCATCTAGTTAAAGAAACCGTCTAGTTAGAGAGACCATCTAATTAAATACACCATCTAGTTCAAGAGACCATCTTGTTAAAGAGACCATCTAGTTCAAGAGACCATCTAGTTAAAGTTAAAGAGACCATCTAGTTAAAGAGACCATCTAGTTAAAGAGACCGTCTAGTTAAACAGACCATCTAGTTAAAGAAACCATCTAGTTAGAGAGACCATCTAGTTAAAGAACCCATCTAGTGAAAGAGACCATCTAGTTAAAGAACCCATCTAGTGAAAGAGACCATCTAGTTAACGAGACCAAATAGATAAAAAGACAATCTAGTTTAAGAGACCATCTATTTAAAGAGACCATATAGTTTAAGAGACCACCTAATTAAAGAAACCATCCAGTTAAAGAGGCAATCTAGTTTAAGATACCATCTAGTTAAAGAGACCATCCCGTTTAAAAGAAAACATCTAGTTAAAGAAACCATCTAGTTACAGAGACCATCTAGTTTAAGAGACCATCTAGTTAAAGAAACCGTCTAGTTAGAGAGACCATCTAATTAAAGACACCATCTAGTTAAAGAGACAATCTAGTTTAAGAGACCACCTAGTTAAAGAAACCATCTAGTTCAAGAGACCATCTAGTTCAAGAGACCATCTAGTTAAAGAAACCATCTAGTTAAAGAGACCATCTAGTTAAAGAAACCATCTAGTTAAAGAGACCATCTAGTTAAAGAGATCATCTAGTTAAAGAAACCATCTAGTTCAAGAGACCATCTAGTTAAAGAAACCATCTAGTTAAAGAGACCATCTAGTTTAAGAGACAAACTAATTAAAGAAACCATCTAGTGAAAGAGACCATCTAGTTAAAGAGACAATCTAGTTTAAGAGACCATCTAGCTAAAGAGACCATCTAGTTAAAGAGACCATATAGTTTAAGAGACCACCTAATTAAAGAAACCATCCAGTTAAAGAGGCAATCTAGTTTAAGATACCATCTAGTTAAAGAGACCATCCCGTTAAAAAGAAAACATCTAGTTAAAGAAACCATCTAGTTACAGAGACCATCTAGTTCAAGAGACCATCTAGTTAAAGAGACCATCTATTTAAAGAACCATCTAGTTAAAGAGACCATCTAGTTAAAGAAACAATCTAGTTAAAGAGACCATCTAGTTCAAGAAACCATCTAGTTAAAGAGACCATCTATTTAAAGAACCATCTAGTTAAAGAGACCATCTAGTTAAAGAAACCATCTAGTTAAAGAGACCATCTAGTTAAAGAAACCATCTAGTTAAAGAGACCATCTAGTTTAAGAGACCATCTAGTTAAAGAGACCATCTAGTTAAAGAGACCATCTAGTTAAAGAGACCATCTAGTTAAAGAAAACATCTAGTTCAAGAGACCATCTAGTTCAAGAGACAAACTAATTAAAGAAACCATCTAGTGAAAGAGACCATATAGTTAAAGAAACCGTCTATTTAAAGAAACCATCTAGTTAAAGAAACCATCTAGTAAAATAAAAGAGATATTCTATTTGCTAATAAGGTCACGGCTGTGACGGAAGAGGCTCGTTTTCGTTGATACGGGTGTCCTTGAGTTCACCCAGCCCTGGTGGATACATGACATTATTTGGGGTGAAGTAAGAATGGTTTCGCTTTGTGCTATATAGCAATAGAATCCCCATGTATTCAATGGCCAAAGAAACCTGTGAATTCTACTTTTTTTTTTAACCTACATGCCAGCTTGATCTGACAATTAGGAATTTACTTTAATTGTGAAAGGATCTCCGATATATTACTTTGTAAGCTTAACATTTAAAAAAAAAAATTTTAACACACTGAAAAACTGTCTAATGACGTCATGTACTCTGTTGTGTGTCACCGGGAAGAAGTTAGGGAATCGCTCGAGTTTGGAATACACTAGAGTCAGTTCTAGGTGGAGGATAATGATTATGTATGCATTTCATGATAAGATTAGCTTCTCCTGTGGTTATTTTTAGACAGCCACGTTCTTAGCAGAGCTAAAACGAGAGTTGTGCATACCATGCGCCATGAGTGCATATCATGTATATTATCACGACTTATTTGTGTTGACAGCTGCTTCACTACTGACTAGGAATTTTGTTGTTGTTGTTTGTTGTTTTTTTACGTTAAGGTATACGGGTCTCTCCCTACACTCCCATTCATAAAGTTCATTTCAACACAATGCTACAATGGAAAACATTTTTTGCTACAAATGGAACACATTTTACCCCACTTGTTTCATAGCACCCATGTAGTCGTTTGTTAATATATAAGGCATTTCTTCCTGCCAGAATAATTTAACAAACATATTTGCATAATAGTCATGACTTTTTATTCGATGACACACAATATATTAAACTTTTGTGTTCGTCTGTGGTTTTTCTAGGGAATATCTAATTATTGACATCATTGTTATAAAAATGATGTATCCGAACGCCGTGCTTAGAGTTATCATTTCAGATCATCTATTGATATAAACACCTAATTAAGAAAATATTAATAAAACGAGCACAATACCTGTGATTGGCGACGGGGTAACTATAATAAAAGAAACTATATTTTGTTTTTGGTTACCATACCCCCTCAAAAATGTATAGATGAGTATAAACACATCATGAAATTTAGACAGTGAGACAGCAACACTTTAGGATTCATAAAAAATCGACATGCGTAGTCGAGTAAATAGAAATAGTGATGATTTTTAATGATGTCTTTCAATTTTGGTGTTTCTGCTTTAAAACGCATGCTTTTCTCCAATTGCTGTACCATAATAACAAAAATTCGTTGCAGTATCGTAACTCTAATGCGCAAGGGGTCACTTCTTTTCACGTGAAACATAACATAAAATCAAGATCTCAAAAATGATTGAGATATAAATGATTATAACCAAATTAAATGACTGCTCGTAATCTTTTCTTCAGCTGTGACGCAGCACACATTGGCAAATACTTGGGTAGTTAAAACAAATATGTGTGTGTTTTTTATTTAATTTCATTATTTTTCATAGTAGCATTTTTAGCTTATAAATCTACCTTTTTTGTGAGGCCTCCACATAAAACATAAACTAAGTTTAAATCTGGATGAATGAAGTTGCAATTTTCAAGACAATGTTTACAGTCTGAAAGACCACTGGCATTTAGTGAACTTGAACTTGAACTTGAACTATCCCTTAACCCGACGCTGGGTCGTTGGGGCACCATTTTGAGCTGCGCACTAACTCATGCCAAGTGTCACGGTTCTGAGCTGCCTTCTGGGAATCGCTAAATGAAAGGCCGGTCCACTCTTTGATGTTGTCCTCCCAACTCTTCCTTGGTCTGCCTCTTTTCCTTCTTCCCTGGACTGTGCCTTGCAATATCGTCTTTGAGAGACCTCCAGATCTTGACACGTGTCCGTACCATCGTAGTTTCCTCTTTTTAATTGAGGTGAGAAGGTCCTCGTAAGGGCCAATGACAGCACTCATTTTGTCGCGGACCGCTTTGTTCGTGATGTGCGCCGTGTAGGAGATGTTTAATACCTTTCGAAAACATCTCATCTCAAGCGCGCTAATTCTTTTTTGGAGGTCTGCTGTGAGCGTCCAAGCCTCACAACCATAGAGGAAGACTGACATCGTCAGAGAGCGCATTAGTCGAATCTTTGATCTCAGGGAAAGCTTCTTGCTTTGCCAGATGTTTTTCAGTTTGCTTAGTGCTGCAGTTGTTTGGGCCGTTCTGGCAAGAATTTCTGGTTTTGAGCCTTCATCGGATATTACAGCCCCTAGATATTTGAAGGTAGGGACCTCCTCGAGTTTTTTATCGTTTATCCGTATTTCACTTGTGAACTACATCCTTCAAACCTTAAAAATCAGAATTTAGACGGACACTTCATTCTTGTTGTATAAAAATTATCCAAGAAATCAAAACAGCCGGTCAAAGTATTGTAGATTTTATTGTTTGTCGTCAACGCAAAAATGAAGCTATATAGCCTTTAATATAAGTTGTAATACCCGTGATATTTCTTTACACTAAATATGTTTACAACTTATAGACAACTCTACGGTTATTACCCGAAGCGTGTGCCATGCCGCCTCATTGTTCTTTAAATATAACAAATATCTATGCATGAACTAATTTCATTACGAAACGGATACTTATTTATTGAGCGAGATAATATTTAAATGAATGTTGATGCAAAGGGGAAATAGAGTTACTTTGTTTAAAAGTCGCATGTTCAATCGCATGGTTTGGATTTAAAATTTACCTTGCAGGTTTAACTTAAGTTATGCAAAAAGGAGATTGACAGTTACTATTGCTAAGCAAGATTGTTTATGCCGCTCAGGGTTGGGTTTTGCCATTATTATTAACTCCTCCCCTACCAGTGAAAAGTACCCTTTAAATAGTTGGACCAAGTTATCACCTTTGATAAAAATAACTATTCCGCTCTATAGTCTCATCCTTATTTCTGTTCATGTAAATGCTATACATGAACTATTTTCTTTCTCTCACAGTCGCGATCGTTTCATTCAATAGATCCTTTACTTCAGTGCAGTTTTGTTTAGCAACCGATCCAAAACAATCCCATGTACTATTTCAGCACCTTGGATAATTAATGCTTCCCAGTAACAAACACGCGAAATTGTTTTTATTAGGGCTGGGGAAAATTAATCAAATTAACGATTGATTGTTCGATTAATCAGTATTTTTTAATTGATTAAACATTTTAATCGATGAAATAGCCATTAAAATTATGGAAAATCTTTTTAGCGACATGATCAATTTATCAATAAATAATCAATTATTAATCATTAAAAATAATTGCATATTTTTATACAAACTTCTCCATTTAAAGAAGAATATTTTTTTTAAAGTATAGCTTTAAGATAAGCTGTTAATAAGGAAAATGATATCAACAATTAAGCTTCACTTTTACTTAATTAACAATAACAAAATTTTAATTCATTGACGTTATATTGAACTCCTTATATCTAAATTTTAAAACAATGTGAATTGCCTGTTTTTGTTACTTCTCTTGAAATTTTCAGTTTAATGACACTTCACGTCTTATTTTTAGCTTTACTAAAAATTATCGATTAATTATTCGGTAATTTTTCAAAAGTTAAAGATGAATTTTAAATTAATCGCAAAACAGCCCTAAAGTTTATAGGTAAATATTAAGTTAAACAAATCCTGATTCTTTTTTAACAAAAAATAATTGTAACTGTAATAAATTGTTCAAAGATATATATTTTTACAACACATTAAACCTTTATGTAACATGCCTTGAAATAACACATGAGAAATAAGATAAAGCATTATTTTATATATTGTTAATATGCAGGTTCTTCCCCCATCGTATGCTTAACTTTGATTTAATTATTTATTATTATTTATTTTTTTTGTGTTGCAATTAAAAAACAAGATTTAAAATCAGAATATTGTTATTTAAAAAAAAAAATCACACACACACTATTGACACTATTTACTTAAGTGAATTGGGTGATTTGTATGACACAAATTTTAATGTATGCTTGCACACATTAGTAGCTAGGTCGCACGAGTTTACAATAACAAGAAATTTCACCATCATCACTCTCGTCCTTGATGCTAAAGATTGTTCTTTAATGATGGTAGAAATTATTTAGTTATAATGAATTAACATGAAAGAAATTTGACCAATAGCTTTGAATGGTTAAGGAATTCGTCTCAACAAAATCTTTTATGAACTGAGAAAAGACTCACCAGTGTAGTATAATAGTCGCGCTTTTAGCTTGCATTTCCCACCCAACATTCCAACCCGATGCATGTTAAGGATTCGCCACTGCTTGTTTATTAGGTGACTTGTCGGCCTTCGTTTGTTTATGAAGAGGGCTGTCACATCAGGTTAGATAATAGCGGAAACAAGATAAGCCTACTTTTTTTAGTTATCTCTCCTATCAGGGATATGCTGTTCGTCTATTGCCTCCCCCCCCCCCCACCCCAAATCCAACCCGAAGACATACCAAAATAAGCTAAATTAATTAAGAGTAATAGGTAAATATGGTGCTGTGTAGAGATGTGCACTATTCCGTTTTGCAACATCTCGTGGATTACATTCTTAAAGCTATTGAATTTCATCAACTATCCAACAAACCTTGTCTCTGTGATGACGCCCGAAGGTTCAGATTTAAATTATAAGGAATCGGAACTCCTCCTGGTGCAATCTGTGGTCGCATGGTGGAGGGGAGAGGTGGACGGGAGGGTGAGTGAGGAGGAGGAAGAAAACTAGGTTAAAAGCCCCTGATCTTCGTATAGCAACAAACTTAAATTTGATTGGCAGGTCAAAAATGCATCGTCTGATCCGTGGACAGGTACCGCGACGCATTAACAGGCTCCAAACACGAAGTTAGCCGTGAACAGAGGCCTTGTTACTTCGTGCATGATTCGGCAGCGTCACAGTTAAGGGACCGTCCATAAATGACGTCACGTGATTTTGGCCGACTATTCATCCCTACCCTCGCGTCACCGCTCGTCACAAAAAGCGTAGACCACCCTCCATTATGACCACCCCCCCCCTAAACAATAAAAGCCATATTTTATATTTAAAAATTAGCATGTTTCAAATTACTTTATTGTTATTTAAGTATGTAGCGTAAGGTACAACGGGAATGTAATACACCTGAAGCTATAGACGTTAAACGTCATCAAAATAATTTTAAGCAGTTAAATATTTAAGTTGAACTTTTGTTTAAAGTTTAGCGTTTTAATGTGATCCCACATTTCGTAAATACCCCCACCCTCTCGTCACGCATCGTCACAAATGTGTGAGCTCCTCCCCCCCCCCCCCCGAGGTGGGTGACGTCACATATAGACGGCGCCTAAGTTTACCTAGTTGTCCCCGCGCCCCCCCCTCCTTCCGTCTAAAAAAAACTAAGTATTAATATAAAGATGATGCTCTTATACGTTGGCACTAAACTCTGCTCTGGGCAACCCAACATCCACCAGCAGACATTTCTGCTTGTATTTTTCCAAAAGTGTCATTCAAAAGATTTTGTAAATCAAAACTAGTACTCAGTTTTCATTTTGTGGACTGGATACAGTGTTGTCAGCTCTTTCGTTTCCCTTGACATTCCAATAACATGCCATAAATCTGTGAAGCTATTCTATTTTCAATAAGATTCTCAATTTTGCGTACGTATATTACAATGCACTTTTTCAAGCTTTTGCTACGTTCTTTCGTACTTACATACTCAAGGGGGAAATATATTTATTCATGAATCCTAGATAATCTGTTTCGCTAACCTTTTTCAATTAATAAAAGGCTCTAGAAAAAAAAAATTAACGCAGGTTTTATCCATTGGTGTAGCTAGGCGAAGGGGAGGAGTTGTCCAAATTTGAAAGCCCCCCCCCCGGGCCCCCACTTGAGTCTTTGAATATTTTTACGTTAAATATCATGCCACTCCCATTTGTGTGAGGCCCTCCAAAGAGACCAAGCCCCGGGCCCACAAATCCCTAGCTACGCCACTGGTTTTATCTGTCAATGTCCAAGTCGTAAATGCCCTGGTTTCGACTCAACAACCCACGAGAAATCTTGTTATGTTTGCATTTTTTAAAAATTGCTCTTGTTTTATTTCTTCCATGGCCACCCACGTTGAGGATATGAAAAACATATTTCAATGTAAAGCCAGCTTAATTCTGTTCAAAGATGAGATTTTTTTTATTCATACTGTTTAAATTCACGTTTATAACATTTTCCCATTTCCATGCAAGTGACGTGAACATGCCTGGCATACCACGTGACGCTGTGAGCTACACATTTATTACGGCGTAATAGCCTCCCCTTACTAAAGTCACGTGGATGTTTGAGCCACGCAAAGATTCCTCGGAAATTCCCCTGGCCACACCGCAATTCTTCTGACCAAGGATTTTTTGGGTACTAGAGAACTCTATACCACTATTTATAATATTCCACGTACACCTTAGAAACCTATCAATTTTTGGCTGCATCTTATCTGTATCCATGTTTTTTTAGAGTAGTGCAGGGTATTCTCTTAGACATGTATGTATTTTGACTACAAAAATGAAATTACAGTCATTTCACAGTAAAAAAAAAAATATGAAATAATGAATTTAAGAACAAATAGATCCGATTCTTCTGAGAGAATGTTATAAACACGTGTTGAAAGTGTAGAGAAAGAAAATGAGGCTTCCTGTAAGACCCCATATTACCCTTAGAAATCCTATCAAAATCAAACTTCGCATTAAACCTTTGCTTTTTTTTTTTTTTTTTTTTTTT
>MUZC01000337.1:83311-97415 GCA_002072015.1 Radix auricularia | reverse complement strand
TATGGACGGCCCCGTTGCAGACACAAAATAATCTTCTGTACAGAAGGAGCGTCTGTAGCATTTAAGATAAAAATGTTACTACTTTTACACAAATGCTGAAGTCACAGGTTCTTGCATTACCAAACTATTAGCGGATCTTTCTACATCGTGCCCTTTTCTAAAATTAAAATATAAGCTCAAACAATGACGTCATATTTTATTCTACGGCGAGAAACACCACACGCTCTATTAATCTCGGAACAAAAATGATTATGATTTTTACGTCTATATTTTCAATCATTTTTTTTTTAAAGCAGAGTGATGTCCCTTAGCTTTACCGAGTGACCTAAGCTTTCATTATTAGTATTTATCTACACAAGTATCAGTCTAATGTAAAGTTAGGTACCCTGTGTAATGTTATAGCTTGACAATAACATTATCATTCTTTGAAATTAAAGGCTTATCCATAATTCATCTTGTAACAATTTTTGCGTGACAATTTAGTTCATAAAATCAAAAGCATGATATAGTAACCAGCATCTTGCTGGACTTCTCACCAAAATTAATGGCTTCCAACCAGATCGAAAGAAACTCACTACTTCAAAGACTTCAAAGACTTTTCAGCAGAATCTTACCAATTGATGTTGGCTATCATGACAAGACTATAAGCAGTGTGTTTTCATCCCTACATTTTATGTAATTTTTTTTTTTAAAAATGTTTAACTATAATGCATATATATTTTCAAAATATGGTCAGTGTTAAACAGTTGAAATGCTTAAATCATTCAATTATGTTTCTTTTATTAAATAACTCGCACAAAACGCCTTGTAATATGTAAATGCGAAGGTGTCGTGACCCATAGTGCCTCAATGTGGCTCTCAACGATTTTTATTTTTTTTAATGCCTCTCAGTCACTACAGAAACTCCCGATCTATACTTTTATTTTACTCCTTATAGTGTAATTTGACTCTTATTTTAGTATATCTAGACCTTTATTTTAGTAATTCTCGACTTTTATTTTACTATTTGTATCAGCGTAGAGCGAAATGTACTGGCAATAATTATCTTAAAGATAATTTTTCATCACCTTCTTCAAGAGCATTAATCCGCACCCAATCTTGTTTTCCAAAAGACTTCTGTAATCTTTACCCCAACCTGGGACATCAATTTTCCTACTTTTAGAACCGCTGCTATAGAATAAATCAATAATGGAGAAACAGCAGCACATGATTTGAAAAACTTATGAGTGGGGAAACCATTACAATTTATGAAGAGTGGTTAACATGCAAAAATAAATTCTACTAAAAAATAAATTCAATTGTTAAATCATATTTTGGTTGCGTGTGGCTTTACAAGTTAATATAATATAGATTTAGAGCGCTTTTTTTTTTTTTCTTTAAAAAATTTCACCAGAGCTAAGTTCTTTACTTCGAATACATGCTTTTATCTTCCCTGTATGTGCTTCTTTCAAAATGCCAATGTCATTCCCACTGTCATTCCTGCGTCACGTCAAATCTCACGAAAATATTTCATGTCTTTGTGTATACTATGTCACATCACCACCATCATGATTTTAATCAAGTATCATTACTACCATGAACACCAGTGATAACTTATCCTCTTTCTATCTGATGTGTTACAGACCCTCCTTCTATACAGAAGATCTACGTTTATGTATGGCTTTTGTTCAGTCCTACATTCTTATTAGAATATTAAATGATGATAAAGTGTTGGCTTTTCTGGTTTCTTCAATTCTACAATCAAAACTCGTTTAAAAAATCTGCAAATAATACTAATTAAGGTTTAGCCACGAAAAATAACCGTATCAAAATTAAGGAATAATTCCTAATAATTGAAGAAACTGTTTTTTAAAATATTGCTATTAACCACTAATCAGTTTAAAAACTTTTCGATGCCATAAAGTTCTTGTCAATTTTTTATGTATATCTGAACATTTTAACTTATCCGGCATCCTTCCGTCTCGCGACACGATGGTGAGGTTACATTTTCTCGAGTGGCTGTGCAGTCCTATCCTTGAGTGACAGATAACATTTTAACTTAACATAAGAAATGTAGTCAATTTTCCGAAGCCGTTAAAAATACTTCTAATTTTTAAAATATTTGATATTTCTTTGAAACATAATGAAAGCTTAGCAGAGATCGCTTCCGAATCCAAATCCAGAGGCTAATGTCCAAGTTTGAATTAGCCAAGTGTCGGATAATTGTTCATATTGCTATGAAAAGCTTGAGCTTCGGTCCACTTGATGCAACATAGTCAGAGCTAGACTTCAAATATGCGTGCCGTCTTGTTGTCTAGTCGCCAGGGAAAAGGTTGGATCACCAGCCATCTCGCACCTAGGTGTGCAGGCGTCATCGCAAATTGACAATACAGTCTGCACATCGAACCGCTTCGCAGAGTCAACCTTTCAAAAGGTAGCATTTAAACGTGGGCTAATTGTCAAGGCGGGCCGCGAAGAGGTCCGCGGAAGAAGAGAAATGTTGGGTCCAAGTGGGAAAAGCAGGTGTCGGAACTCGTCTCCGAGGCTAGTAATCATTCGGCTTATTTAGACGGAATGCCTCGAACAATGCGACTGCAGCGTGATGGGGGGGGGGGGGGGGGGGGGGGGGGTAAGCCAAACTTTAGTAGCAATATGATAGGAGGTAAGCCAAGTTGCAATAATAGTGAGTTGGGTGGTAAGCCAAACTGTAATAAAAGTAAAATGGGAGGTAAATCTAATTGTAATAACAGTATAATGTGAGGTAAGCCTAACTGTAATAACAAAATAATGGGAGGTAAGCCAAGTTGGAATAACAGTGAGGTGGGGGGAGTGTAAGCCAAACTGTATTCACAGTAAGGTGGGAGATGGGTAAAAGTTAAATCACATTATAATCAGGGTTAAGTCAGTAATAGAATAAAACAAATAATAGAATAATTTAAGTTATAGTTCAGAGTAGAATAACAGCTATTACTAGGTTGTAGCTCGAAACTAAAATCAGTAAAATGGGAGCAAGGTCAAATTTAAAATAAAGAAATAATTGAGGGGGGGGGGGGCTAACTCGCTAAAAAATAATAATATGATAGAAGCTAAGACAATAACAGCACAACGGGGACTTGTTGGGGGAAGAAAAACGGAAAGGGACGGGAGGATTCAGACGTGTACCAACATCACAGTTTATGTAAGTAACACAATTCTATTACAGTGGTAAAGATTACCCTAAGAGAAAAGGTATCTTCTATTAATCATGGGCATGAATAATCATAGGCGTCACTAAGGTTGGTGTCACCCAGGGCAGTAGCTCATGGTGTAACCTCCTTACGACTAACCTCATAGAATCATAGAACTCCCCCGAGTTTTCCAGTGCCAAATAACGGGGACATACAGAATTTTACATTTTGGTGTCACCCCTTGTGATGGTGTCGCCCTGAGTGGCCAGCCCCACCGCACCCCCCTAGTGACGACACAGCGAATCATGATATATTATTGCAACCAAATCTTTTAAAAACAGCAATTCCTTTGACGTTTTCATCCATACGACGGATAATAAAAGTCAAGAATCATTACCCCCCTCCACCCTCATGCCTTTTTTTTTTTTTGTTGCTTTTTCCCAAGCCAACAGTATATTTAAAGAAATAAAAGTCCAAAAAATCCCAAAAGACTTAAGCAAAGAAAGTAAACAAAGAGACAAACAACAACAGATGCCCCTCGTCCGTGAGGACATCGTGCCCGATGTCGCTGTGGAGTTTGAAATACCGGAATAATCCCAGCCGTGAAATGCACACCAAATAATGAATGTGAACGTATTAGATGGCCAAGAATGCAGAGTTCATGAACCGCCATTAGCCGCCTGACAGAACTGGTTAGTGTTGTCCATCATGCGAGAGTTGTAAATGGGTTCATTTAGCGAGCCACACATTAACCTTTCGTGGATCTCAATGTCACTCATGGACGCACGGCTTAACTGCTCGGTAGTTTTTAAGGAAGTAAATTGTTATTCGAAGAAGAAAGAAACATATTTTTTTTTTCAAATAAGAATTGTATCTGTTAAAAATATGTTTACAACAGATATTTTAGGCTGGAAAATAGTGCGAGTTAAAGATTAATGCGAGTTAATTTTTTTTTTATAAGTATATCATTTAGAGGCACATCTGTTATCCGTAGTGACAGTCAAATAATTTCCATGAACGTGGCACCAACCAGTTCTTGAAACATACTCGGGAGTTCTGAGATCGAAGATTGTGATTCTAAATTTTGATCATTATTTTTTTTTAATTACTTTTTTTGTGTGTTTGTGTTTATTAACACAGAGAAGAGACGGGTAGTTGTTTTGGCTCGGGGACCAAAATTAATGGTTGTAGAGCATTTTAGCCGAAGGTCGCGCCATCTCAAATTTCAAATGGTTTTACCAAATGAATATTTGTGTGTCCGTTTCATTAATCCCACGCAATTCATCGACAATTTTACTGCGTTTCGGAGGCTTCATGGCCCCACTTACTTTGGGAAAAATAATATTTTACTGTTGCAAAGATGAAATTATATACGTGACTTATCAGAACAATGCATAACCGTAATTACATTGTTTGCGCACGTTTATTGACGATGCCGCTATATTAGAAAGCACGAGACAAACGTTCGGTTGTAGATATAAAGCAAATATCAAAATACCTTGGCGGACAACAAATAAACAACAACAAAAACTCGTTGTTGGGCCGTACGTTGTCCGTCCGCCGCTCTTTACCAGGTCTTGAGAGTGGCCAGTGTGCTCTACAATTGTATTCTTACGTGTCCTGAAATTGTTTTGCACGACTACCAACTGATATCAGCAGCGTTCTGTAGTGTATTTCTATATATTGTTTTACATGACCGCCCATCGTTATCAGCTTCGTTCTGTATTGTATCAAACGACTATCTATCTATTTCGGCCTTGTGCTGTTGTCTTTATATATATATATATACATACATATTGCGTCACATCGATCGTGGCCTTTTTGAACCCGTCGTCAAGAGATTGTGTCTGCTTGCACATTTATTGTCTGTGAAGACACGCATCCATTGGCGACTGCCCTCTGACATGACAGCTACACCAGGGCATCTTGTAATGGAGACTTTGACACTACCATTACCAGTGGCTGTGGGCGGTGGGGTTGAGAGAGTGGAGGAAAAAGAAGAAAACTTGGGGGGGGGGGGGAGTTCGGGATGTAGCAGAGGATAAAACAAAACAAAAATGTTTCTCAGAGAATTATATTTAACTATCTCGAAGACAAAACGCAGAGAAATGCATTTAAAAATATCTTCATAAATAGTTAAAATTAGTTTTATACAATAAAAACATTCACAATTAACGCCAAGTTAAATTAATGTAAATGAAAAGCAGGCGAAACACGTGAAAAATAAAGTTAGTGTCATTTAAATGATATATTAATTATTTTAAAATGTAATAACAATAACACAATCATCCTACTACTGTTAAAATTCTACTTAAACATAATCTTTAACCCCGAAGACTATTTTTAAAAAGCTTTCAGTGTAGGTAAATAGATTAACATTTATTCTTACAAAATACATTTGGAAGAGGAATATTGAAAAGGTAAAAGTTTGTTCTTGCTTTTGCGATACCTTTCAGTAAGCAGATTATTAATAGCCTACATCAATAATTATTTTTTAATTTTTTTTTTGTTGGTGGATAAAGAGCAAACAAAATTAAATATATATATATATATCACTTTCTAAAGTGAGGGGGCTGTTCAAAGGAACTGTCTGAGGGAGCGCTCAGCACTGAGATGAATATTTTCTATATAATATGAGTTGGCACTCTATCTTTGCGCATATTCCACTGCAGATTTTTTTAAATTTTATTTTTAAGAACATGTACTTATTAATGATCATTCTCTGAAGGAGACTTTGTGCCATAGCTTCGCTGTTTTGTAGCTCACTGTTACCCTATTTAATAACTTTACTTTGTATAGTTTCCCTGCTTTTTGTCTTACGCCACTTTGAAGCCAAAAACAAAATCTTAACATACCAGTGCACAGACTACACTGGTCTGATGCACTTTTTCGTGTGAATTTGATACATTTTTCTTCTAAGAGAACACAGTGTGCTTTTGAAAGAAAGTAATTTTTGTGATGGTTTTAATCTCTTTAGCTTTGATTATTTGTACGTAAGCTGCTTTTAGGAATGAAACACAACCGTCGTCTAATAAGTGTCTTTTTTTTAACTTGGGAAAATTCGTAACATATTTTGTAAATATTTCTAAATACATCTGTATAAAATATCTAGGTAAGGCCTACAGAATCACATTTAAATGAAAACAATCATATGAATCAACAATTATTAGTGTTTGCATACTAATTAACTTTTGCATTTTTGAAAACTACCGTTTTCTTGATGCATTTTGTTCGATATTACAGATTGGGGGGAAAAAAGTAATTTTGCGACTTATTATCTTCACATTTCATAAAAATTTTTAAAATATCATTAAGTAAAAATGTTGGCACGAATTATTAGACATCTAGATCTAAATACTGTTGTTTTTTTTTTAAAAAATTTTTTAATATATTTTTTTTAAAGTTCTTGTTTCTTATTTTTTAAAATAAATCCAACTTCTTAGCCGGCAACACACGGTGTTAGTTTTATGGAATCACCATAACAAAACAGCGTGCACTTAACAAGAGAGAAGCTGCGAGAAATGACGACGTGATAAAACCAACACCTTGTAAATATCCTGTTTGGATTCCTAACAAAAATTAATCTGGCATATTTGTTTTTCTTAAATGAAATGTTTGTTGATTCCAAGTACGACAAATGATGATACGTGGAGGCTGACAGGGACAAAGGTCAACTAGATTTTGAAAAGCTGTTGTATTTTTTCTCACAGCACTTTAATAGTGGTGGATCACTGGTGGGATGGTGGATATATATAGTAACTGACGCAATTATAAAACGCATCCGTTTTTTTTTTTAATATTGGAATTGAACAATGATCGTTGTTTCACTTGTGGATTTATTGACAATATTATCAGATTTTTTACAAATTTAATTTTCCGACCAAGAATTTTTTCGACATAAGTAGGTCACCTCGGTCACATTAACAGACATATTCAAATTCCAATGCCCATGACAGGTCGTTTGTTAAGTTACCCGGAAGTATTTACCATTTCATTTCGCACTGCAAGAAACCGAAATGATTCAAAACGCGAAAAAATTAAACTGAAGTCAGAAGAACGAAATAACTGAGAAAAAAAATTACTACTTTTCAAATTTATATAGACTAAATAACATAAAAACGTTAAAATAATTTTTAAAAATCCTAATTCAAATAAAATACCAGCAACATTTCTCAATACATTCTGTTCTCGTGGACATCTTTAGTTAGTTATAATTTATAATATTTTCTCCAAACAAACCGCACTTCTGTTAAGTTCATGTCAGCTCGCTTGGACTCAATCCTTTGAAAAAAAATGGTTTAAAAGAAGGAAACGCTTGAGGAAAAGACGCTGGAAATATGTAAGGGTAATGATTAACGCTGGATGCACTTAATTCATTCATTAGGAGGGAATTCTTTTTGGCCAACTAAAGATTATCTTCGGTATTCAAGAGGAGCCAAACTCCTCTGTTAACCCCGATCGGGACCACCACTCATAGCTCCAACACTGCTCTGGAGACATCAACAAGAACATGACAACAGAACCGACCTTGACTGAGGCCATCAACAACAGAAGCCAGAAATAGCCTTCCGAGCATTTAGCCGTAGTTAAATACAGCTGTGTTTGGACGAGGCCCAGTGCAAACATTGGCAGGGGCTCCAGAGTGATGTCCCACCTACTCATGTCCACTCACGCGGTCATCTGGTGTTTGTCAGTTAGTGGCCTGCAAGATTATCTGCAAAATTTGACCTCGCACGTTGTTTAAAAAAAAGTTCTTCTATTAGAATTATTATTACAATTACAGGCTCACGTTGCAAATTAGATGAAGTATTTTCAGATGTGAATGACGAAAACCTTCAAACTGTATTACATTTATGTTCGCGCATGCTTTGCACATAAGGTTTTAAAATTTTCATTATTGCTTTTTAATTTTTTTTCCCTTGATTTTTTTTTAAATAAAAATTTGTAACTGTTATCTAGTTTTAGATTTAAAAATCTGAAATAACATAATTTTATTTTAAAAAATACATTGGGGTCATTTGGTAACCCGGTGATAAAAAGTTTGGA
Source organism: Radix auricularia (assembly GCA_002072015.1). Lineage (NCBI taxonomy): Eukaryota > Metazoa > Mollusca > Gastropoda > Lymnaeidae > Radix > Radix auricularia. The sequence continues at coordinate 89,223 of MUZC01000337.1, read as the reverse complement.
GGCATGAGAATCTGTCAATATAGTTGGATAATATACACCTGTAAACTAAACTTGTAACAGTTTTAAGGCATCTTAACATGGATCCAGTTGGTGGAGAGTTTGAAAGACTTCTCCATTCAAAATTTTGACCTCGATACACTCAAACGAAAAGTGCAAACCTGGAACTGGCCTTTCATGTCCCTGCCTCGTTTTGGGCCAAGGTCATTAGTGACACAAAGATCAAGTGTGAATGACGTTTAGCCATCGCCCCCCCCCCACCCAGTTAACACGAAAGAAGAATATTTATCAATCGGCACTGAGAATTTTCTTGTCTACAGATTTTTCTACACTAGTATTTTAATATCTTAACTCATTTCTCATATTCTTCTGTCAACAATATTATTATTGAGTACCAAAGCTGAGTACCACCTTCTAGAACCGTTTAAATTTATGATGAAATCGATTATACTCTCTCACTTTTTTTAGTATGATTTTCACAGATTTAGCAATGCGTAAGGAGTTTTAGAATCGCTTAACTTAGTAATCGAATCCCACCCCATCCGCCGATTGGTCTTGGACCCAACGTTGGAAAACACAGCCGTAGACAGTATACCGTTGTTACTATACAATTTCCATATATCGAGGACTGTATGTTTGTTACATTTGGATATCTTCTCTCATTAAAACGTCTTTTTAATGTTATATCTAAATTTATTTATAGGTCACTGCTGTGCCAAGCTTGTATATTAACTCAAGTACCAAAATTTAGTGAAATTTAAAAAATATCTGACTTGTTTAGAAATAGCTGATACTTTTTACTGTATAAACTCTGATAATATGTGGGAGCGTTTTTCTCCAAAGAAAAAAGTTAAGGAGCAGCCGGGTTTCATTAATAGTTTATATGCATATCTATAAACTATAAATATAATGTTGTTGTTTTTTTCAGATTCATGGTGAAGAATTTATTTTTGGAGGTGAGGCTGAGCGAGTTTGTGAGGTAAGTTCTAAAGTCAATATTGTGTGAGAACCATTGTGTTTTTGTTTCTTTTTATTTGTCAGTAATTTTATGTAGTTTCTTGTGTGAGTACAGGCATGCTATTTTCATTTTTTTTTCTCTTTGGGCACAATGTGATAAGTTACCATAATAATGTCTGTTTAAAAACCAAAAATCGTGTGTACATTGTGAGTTTAAGACCTTCTGGGAGTCACGTGTAGTAAGGACTACTTGAGTACTGCCAGGTATACACGTCTGTCAGGTATACACGAATGTCTGGTATACACGCCTGCCAGGTATACACGCCTGCCAGGTCTACACGCCTGTCAGATATACACGCCTGTCAGGTATACACGTCTGTCAGATATACGCGCCTGTCAGGTTTACACGCCTGCCAGGTATACACGCCTGCCAGATATACACGCCTGTCAGGTACACACGCCTGTCAGATATACACGCCTGTCAGATATACATGCTTGTAAGGTTTACACGCCTGCCAGGTATACACGCCTGCCAGATATACACGCCTGTCAGGATGTTGTGGGCATTATGATCAACATTCCCGAACTCCATGACCTAAGAATGTTGTGGGCATTCTGATCAACATTCCCGAACTCCGTGACCTAAGGATATTGTGGGCATTCTGATCAACATTCCCGAACTCCGTGACCTAAGAATGTGGTGGGCATCCTGATCAACATTCCCGAACTCTGTCACCTAAGGATGTTGCGGGAATTCTGATCAACATTCCCGAACTCCGTGACCTAAGAATGTTGTGGGCATTCTGATCAACATTCCCTAACTCCGTGACCTAAGAATGTTGTGGGCATTCTGATCAACATTCCCGAACTCCGTAACCTAAGGATGTTGTGGGCATTCTGATCAACATTCCCGAACTCCGTGATAAGTGATAATGTGATAAGTTACCATAATAATGTCTGTTGAAAAACCAAAAATCGTGTGTACATTGTGAGTTTAAGACTTTCTGAGAGTCACGTGGTGTAAAGATTACTTGAGTACAGCCAGTTATACACGCCTGTCAGATATACATGTCTGTCAGGTTTACAGGCCAGCCAGGTATACACACCTGCCAGGTATACACGCCTGACAGGTTTACACGCCTGCCAGGTATACACGCCTGCCAGGTTTACACGCCTGTCAGGTATACACGCCTGTCAGGTATACACGCCTGTCAGGTATACACGCCTGCCAGGTTTACATGCCTGTCAGGTATACACGCCTGTCAGGTATACTCGCCTGTCAGGTAGGTATACACGCCTTCCAGGTTTACATGCCTGTCAGATATACACGCCTGCCAGGTATACACTCCTGCCATTAATATGAGGCTAATGTCTATGTGAGATATGTGATGTAAGAACTTACAAGCCTGCCAGTAATATGAGGCAAACTGATAAAGCTTTGAGATAAGTGATGTAAGGGCTACTTGAAGTGCTGCCAATATGATGTGATTTAAGTGCCCCTTTAGTTGTGCAAATGTGTGATTATTTACCCCTTTAAGTGCTCATAAAACGTGATGTTTATGGAATTACCCCTTTAGTGCATTTAAATTGTGATCTAATTTGTTTTCGGCTTTTGTTAAGTGCTACAAGGAGTACTCTCCTGCCAGAATGACAGGTAAATCAGTACATTTGTGGGCATTCTGATCAACGTTCCCGAACTCCGTGACATAAGGATGTTGTGGGAATTCTGATCAACATTCCCGAACTCCGTGACGTAAGGATGTTGTGGGAATTCTGATCAACATTCCCGAACTCCATGTCCTAAGGATGTTGTGGGCATTCTGATCAGCATTCCAGAACTCCGTGACCTAAGGATGTTGTGGGCATTCTGATCAACATTCCCGAACTCCATGACCTAAGGATGTTGTGGGCATTCTAATCAACATTCCCGAACTCCATGACCTAAGGATGTTGTGGGCATTCTAATCAACATTCCCGAACTCCATGACCCAAGGGTGACCCGAGCCACTAGTGGTAAATTCAGAAGTTGAAACTATTTAGAGCAAAACAAGAAACAGCAAGTGAGGAATTTTGGCAATTCTCAAAAACTGGACTTGTGAGTGATTTAAGCACTGGCCGTCGGCTAAACATGATGTGGCTGTGTCCAAACCTGTTGGGTGGGACTCTATTTTTAATGATCCATTCGTTTGATTAGAAAGTCTCAGATTTGTTTGAAGTTTCAATGGATTAAAGGTAAAAGAAAAATTTTCATTGCATCAAAGTGAAAAAATAACTCTCCATTAATTATTTCGATATCGTGTTAACAAGATATAAAGTTCATATTGTATCAGGAAGTAAAATATATTGAAGCAAAACGTTTGAAAGCCATACGAGTACCTAGTAGCTACATTAAAATAAAATGGCTATTAATTGTGGCATTTAAATTGCGATTCAAGTTTAAGCAATTTTAAATAGTGATAGTTAAATACATGGCTAGGCTCTAACCCTAACAGATCGCATAAGCCACCCTGACATGATACGACCGAAAATTAACATGACATGGCAATTTACATATCTTTTGATAACATGATAATTAACGCCAACAACTTAAATGAAAACGTTAATATGACATGACTAGATATGGTAAAGCCTCAAGTAAATATGAAGATTCACCTCCTGAAGATAAAATGATGATTTGAATAAATTGATTGCTAGCAGCTAATATAAGAATATGTAAATATTAATCATGAGAAAAATAAAAACGAACACTAAGAAATAACTGTTTGAAATGTTCGCCGGTATGTTACAATTGAATGTGAAGATCAAAACTTTAAAAAATATATACCACCACTGGTAATCGATCCCGACATTACTTGCATCACAAGCCTAAACTCTTCCAAACTGGGCTTATCAAAATTAAGAAATTTTAAAAATATAAACCATATTTTATAATATGTTCTCTTATTGAGCCGATCAAAACATAATTTTCGATTATTTAGACTATCAGGTCTGATTAGCTATCCCGATTAATAGAGAAGATTTATTGATATTTTAAAATTTATTACATTTTGATGGGTTGGTGCAAACATTTGTACACTTTTATTATGAAATATAAAAAGTTTTGGGGCCCCAAAACCGTCGGGGGCCCTTGGATATAGCCCGTTCGACCCCCCGCCCCCTTAATTCCGCCATAGTGTTAACAGAACATGGTACGGTCACAAGTTAACACGACACATGACTCCTCAAGGAATGTTCGTGTTTTTCAAAACCGTTTGGGTCACACTCAGCAGGAGCACAATTCCAAAAGGTGACAACAACACCATTCTTGTTCCGACATCAAATGAAACGAAACTAGACCGGATTCCGGATGTTAATGAAAGGCCCGCCTGTGCGCCACCCTGACAGGCGACATGTTTTCAAAATGTTTAACTTGAAAGAAATACAAAACACAAGTCCTGGACCTTGTAGCTACGTCTCCACCGCCATTGTTTTTCTGTCATACATCTGATAGCTATAAATCCCACGGCGCTGAGAGCGACATTTTGGGTTGTTTCGTTAAGATGGCAAAAGGTCAAATGAATAGACCTGGAAATGCATATTGCGTCTTAAATTTTTATTTCTTTGTTTTTATTTTAACAACGCAAGTGGCTCCATCTTACACTCCAGCTGTCATCACCGTTCTTGCCTTTGATGCTAGAAATTTAAAAAGCAGCTGTTATCTCCAATCTTGCTTTTGATGATTACAATTCAAATAGCATTCTTACACAAAGATTTCCACATAATTTGAATCTCGTGTGATTAAGTTCAGAAGAAACAGAGTTTCCTTTTCCTTTTTATCGGTAGAATAAGTTTACTAAAGGATAAATGTACTTCACGTTCAACCGAGTCATTTAAAACAATGGAACCATTGGGATAAAAAAAAAACGCATAACTTTTAGTCGTGTGATAAAATATGTATCTATTTCTACAATGACGGAAGTTTTGAAAATAAATATATTGCAGCTGCAATCTATTTATTTTGAACAAATATTCATTAAAACAAAACCAAAAAAATAATCTAATATAAAAGTTTCATTTACTTTATTCAATTTTGTGTCATTCATTTACCTCTACATGATTACTTTTATGCGGGCGTTCGAAAATAAATACTTTTGGTGCACTGCTTTCTAAAATTAGTAGCGTCACGGACGGGACAGACGGAACATACATTGAAAATTCTGTATATTGATTGGTGAGTCAGTATTCCTTCCGTTGTAGAAAGAAATCGTTTGAGAAATAGCGTATCCTGTGTGAGGTGGCGTATGCGGTTTTAAACAGTCAGATCGATTTTGAGTTTAAGATAAATTTTTAAGTACAAAACTAACATGTTTGTAATAATTTAATTATCCTCTGAGTTGTAGACGCGAGCTCACTGGAAGGGTGTATTAACCATACATATAGGCCTTATCATATTATGGCGGAAATGTATTGATAGAAATATTTGGTCTTTATACATCTTTTTCAAGGACAAATTTCATAAATTTTTTATTAAAAAATGTAAGCCAATATATAAATTTAGGTACATTGAGAAGGATGTATCTTATCAGCTATTTGTTGATTCTTCGTGAATTTAAGACAGCTTATTTGACTTGAAAAGGGGAAATAAACTGCTTCATACATTTTTACTATCCTAACAATTTTGAGAACATATTGATTCCTCTGTGTTTACGCTTCAAAACATTGTTCCGATAAAACGTAGTCTAAAAGTAGAACATTACTCATTGCGCTACGATGTTTTCCGGTTTTAGAAATGACAAAGGCTATACAGCTTGAAAACTTCCCACTTTTCATTCTGCCAATCACAATCGCAATTAAACTTGTAGTCATTTTGTAGTATAGTGTTAAGTCACACAATTTGAATAATGAATATTCGGTCTTCTATACCTAAAAACCATTTGATATAAATTTCTTTTATATATATATATATATATATATATATA
>MUZC01000337.1:11163-82391 GCA_002072015.1 Radix auricularia | reverse complement strand
TATATATATATATATACATGTATGTGTTTAACACTATTGTATGTGTATAACACTATTATATGTGTATTTGAACCACTAATTGTTCTTTCTTCTCACCATAGGCTTACAAACGAATCTGTCCAGCTAAGAAGGTCTGTGCTCTACAAACCATTCAATTCCCTTCTCCTATGAAATTTCCAGTCTGCGTTCATGAACGCCACATTATTGGTAGGTTTAAATGCTTTCATGAATGGCGAATGTTTGAAACTTTCATGCGAACAATAGTGTTTGAAGTACTGCTAATTTATTGTGTGTTACTTGGTTTCACTACGTCGTATACGCCACCAGCACGTGGTGTTGATCCTTAGACCGTCGAATTTGATGGTTATAAAACTGCAAACAAAATCTTAGTGATCAAAATGGGGGTGAGACTGCAATCAGACTTATAAATAAGTAAATTGGAAAGCCGTAACAGGGTAATAATATGAAAAATAAAACAAGTTTTCAATTTTTATATTCGTTTTATTTGTGTATTGTTTGTTCCTTAGAGGAAGGCTCTTTGCCGAAACGTTCGCTGCTTTGTTACGTCATGTCAGGGTAACCTTTACCCTGTGCCCTGTTTACGTCTTTTCCATTTACTTAACAAGGTTTTAATTCGTTATTCGCTATTTTTTTCAGTATTTTGTAGAAAAGCTCTCGAATTTTTACTAGACGAAGTTGATTTATTGCAAAATTAATGCGATTCTTTATTTACATTGTTATATTTCTAAAACTTACTTACATTTAAATTGTTACTAATGGCAATTAGGAATATTATATTGAGATAGTGTTAACAATATCACATAATATAAAAAAGCACGAACTGTGAAATATTAGATTATATTTTATTACAAACACATATAAACTATTGTCTGAGAGAAACGCTTGCTAAAATTAATGTTTATTAAATTGTTTACCCAGTGAAATCCAAGGTCTGTCGACAAGCTCCAGTGCCCGGCGATTGTGGTGCCCAGTTTATGCGATGGTATTTCAATGTCCACATGGGTGCGTGCAGTTGGTTTACTTACAGGTGAGTGGTTGGTCATCTTTAGTCAATATTATAGCATAGTTTAACATTACGTAGATTCGAGGTTGAATGTTATTATTAAAATAAATGTAATGTTTAAGAGACAATAAGTAAATTAAATTTCTTGACTGCTGACTGCATGTTGTAATTGTAATTTTAAATAACCTAACCATATTTTATTGGTAGACGGAATGGGTGATGGAAAATTAACTTATTCATTTATTTTTTGGCTATATTTATATGAACTCTATACCTGAATCTGTTTTAGTGGATGCGGTGGCAATCAAAACAACTTTAGAACCGCCGAGGAGTGTGAAGCCAAATGTCTTGGCGCAGATAAGGACATATTTGGAACAGAAAGAGATCATGTAAGGATGATATGTGAAAAGTCAAAGTGATTAAAAGAAATAAATGATTTTCAAAAATATTTTATTTCAATGAATCAGCTTGTAATGTAGGTGTTGCCAAAATAGTCCATATTATTTGTTATTTATAATGACGGGTTGCAGTGTCAATAAACTTTACCAGACCCAAAACATGAGAATTAGGAAGAGATGGGTAGACGTAGACAAGATAAAAGTAAATTAAGAATTTTAAAATTAAGTTGTGTATTTTCGTGTCTTTGTTGTTGTCTACATTTAAAGAGATGTATGATTATTTACATAAATAAAATGTGTCTGTTTAATCTGCAATTATCAAACATTTTAAACTAAAATTACCAAATATTACATCTGTTTTGACCAGGTCAACGAGATCACAACGGTACCAGAGGACAAAGGTTTTCCCTACATATCAGACAACGAACTGGAAAACATCATTGACCAGGAGTTGACCGGAATGAGAGAACCGACATTCATGACAGCTCCGGCCAAAGCTCCGGAGGTGTTAGAGCTGGACGACAAGCGCAGAGCTATGCTTGAGCTAGAGGAGTCAGAGCTGGAGACCGGGAAAAAATACGCCAACGTTGGCGGGAAAGGCCAGAAGAAGGGAAAGAAAAATAAGGTGAAAAAACTGAAAAAACAGAAAAAGCAGAGGGTCAAGAAAACAAAGTCTAAAAAGAATGGTAAAGGCGCGAGGAACCAAAAACAGAAACAGGCAGTGGAACGTGAGTCTCTACCCCCTGGGCAGCTGTCCGTTGCGGGGACTGCAGCCAACGAGGCCAGGAACTACGCTGAGATGAAAGGTTCCCACACGAGCTTCCAATGGCCGCCCGGAAGTCTACCAGAGAAAAGCCAGATTTGGTTAATGGACGGACGATTCTTTGGTCGTCAGCATACCGGGAAGAGAAACCAAAATAAAAGTTTCCAATCGAAGAAACCTCCAGCAACGAGACCTGAGACTTACGACGATTTGTATTATGATAAAGTAAGGCTGTTTGACATTCTGAAACACGTGGAGAGCCAAAAGGCGAAAAATGGGTAGACGCTTTGATGTTATTTTACATACGTTCATTTTTGCTTATTTCTACGTTCCTTTGGCTGCGCCACCTGCAGAAAGCGGTCACATTCGAGTGTTCTGGCAGGTATCGAAATTGGAAAAAGGAGTTCTGCTTTCCTTGTAAATTTCATGAAAAAAAATTAAACCAAAGATATCATCTTGCTCTATGCAGACGATCAATTTTTTAAAAAAAATCACTAATAATTGACTTTCATGAAAAAAAAAGTTATTTTTTATCACTTTTTTATTTAAGGAAAATGTACGGAATACCACCACTGGGATTTATCTTAATAAGGCTTTAGAAAATATATTTGAAGATATTGCTTTACACTACTTAATAGTAATTTATTTATGTTTAAATCAACGTTACTGGTAAGTATGGCCCATTATTTATCGTATTTGAAATTCGATGCGTATTTCAACTTTTGGTGGAAAAGAAAGAAACTCTAACAGATTTAATAGAAAAAATAATGTGTCAGTAGTCAGTAGATCTATACTGTTTGCCGAGTCTTTAAAAAAATTCAACTAAATGTACGCAAAATTAATGTTTGATATATGCAAAACCTCTGCTTAAAGAGTATGAAAGTATGTTAATTTTATTCATAATTAATTTAAAATTTTGAAAATTGTAAAATGTACAACGTATAAGTTAAACTACTTTAAAAAATTCAGTTTCACTCTTTCAATTTTTTTGTTTACTTTAAAATATTGGCGATTGTCAAAGTTATTTCATTAAAGATCTAGCCAATCATCAGGGCCCATATTTCATCTTTTGGTAGTCGATTATTTTCATTCATCTTAACCAGCACACAATCCAACGATGTGCAAAATGAACATTTGTGTTCATTACTCTGCACGGATGTTCACTTTCATTTCATTAAGTTTTCTTAATAAATTGTTGCTTTTTCCTTCTAGTTTTATCCCCAACCCCTCTTTTCATTCCTTCATCCTTAGACAAATCTTCATCATTGGCTATTTTATGTACCCTCACCTTCGTTTGAATATGTTATTTTGTACCTGGTTCTAAAATATGTATTCATTACAGTAGTTTTATAAGACATGTAATTTCACTATTAGTTTTGTAAATAATGAATGACTTCTTGTTACCTGTCATTGGTTGTGTCCACGGCAACTAGGTGAAAGTCACTTTTTCTATGTTTATATATGAGGTCGCTGCCCGTTTCAAGTTGCACTTTGCACTTGTGTACAAGTTTCTCTGATTCTAGGGTCGGGGCAGTGGTTGTGATTGCCGTCGGACACGGGTCTGGTGATCCAAATGCGAGAGATATGAACGGTCAAAATCTTACTTTGACGGGACAGGCAACAGGGACCCGACCTGCCGGCTCATCTCCTGACTTCGTGCCCATGTTGAGTTTTGTGATAGAGGAGAAGGGTATAGATGACGAGATATTCATACATTAAGAAGTCCCTATGCGACAGTTTCTGCTCCCCTCCCCAAATGGTAGTGCCTTGTGAACAAGCCCACCAAATAGTAGTGTCCTAAGAACAAGGCCACCAAATGGTAGTGTCCCTACGAACAAGGCAACCATTTAAATGTGTCCTAAGAACAAGGCCACCAAATAGTAGTGTCCTACAAACAAGGCCACCAAATGGTAATGCCTCGCTAGTTAAACACATGTCAGAAACCCATCTGAATAGATCATGTTGCAGTGCGTCTTTATATAAATTTTAAGTTTTAGGTTCACATGATTATCATCGTTATATTTATATATATATATATATATTTTAGACCTCGTTGTTTGAACTATGACCAGTGGCGTCGCTAGAGGGTGCGGTGGGGACGGGTTTTTGTTTAAACTGACCATGAAACATCACCGCTATCCAAACATTTCAAGAGTTTACCACAATCACAGCGCGTCAACCTCCATCATACAGCAGTTACTAGAGTGACGTATTCATGTACTTAATCAATTTAAATTTTTATGCCAGTACATATTTAAAATAACACCATCACTAACAACCTATCTAGAAATCGAAACCAAATAAATGTTTGAGGTAATGTTATTGAATGAAGACGTCCACTTTTAGACGTCCTAAGAGGACAGCGCGGCTTTGATCAGGTGACTAAAAGAAAGCCGTGCGAGCCGTGTTTATCTCTTCGTTGTTTGAATGCCTGTTGCACTATATCATGACTTTATTAACTCGGTGACTTGTTGGCCATGTATTAACTTAACATTAAATATTAAGCTATTCATCAACTACGAGTTTTGTCACTTTATATGCCACGATGTACGACAGTCTATTTTCTCTGCTGTGTTGTTTTTCGAGTGAAGGCTAATTTTTTGTTGGCGTAATTGTGTATTTGGCAAGATTGTGTGCTCGGTATGATTAGACTACTATGAATGGGTTTTTGAGAAAAAAAAATGCAATATTGCACTTAAGATTTTATGTAGCCAATTTAAACTTAAAATTAATTTAAATCCAAAGACTTTCTTCGATTCTTTGGATTTCACCGCAGCTAAGTTTCTTTATTTTATTTTGTGATATTCGTTTTGTTTGTGTGTTGTATGTCTGTTGAGGAAGGCTCTTTGCCGAAACGTTCGCTGTTTCGTTACGTCCTGTCAGGCTAACCATTACCTTCATTAATTAGAGAACAATGATTACTTTCCTGATAAAACTGAAGTTGTGTATAAGGCACTGGGCACTGATGAACCCTTGATTAATAACATCAGGAGTGCTGGCACAGTTGCTTTCGATGACTTAAATTTAAATGGATATCTAAAACTCACGTTGACAGAGAGTAGTAGTAAAGTACTTGTAAAAAGTTACCTTTTCAGACCATGCACTATGGGATAAGTGAAGCAACGTTTACAAATTTGTTTAGCCACAGCATATGGGAAGGGGGGGGGGATTTAGTGGCTAGCTCAATGCCCTGCCTACACTTTACCCCAACTAATGTCAGGGACGCCCTTTAGCAACGGGATTAGAAATTCGAACACTTGGCTCTTGGTACGCCAGCCAAGCGCGCTGTCACTAGACTTGTTATTCTGAATACTGTCTTAGGGGCAAACTTGGCCACCGCCAAACCTTGATTATTGTAAGGATAATCTACTATGTTCCTTAAGCCAACACCTTTAATATAGTTGTATGAATAGACAATACTAACAACTAATGCTAAAACTGAAATAGATATTTATCATGAATATAATTTATGATTTTATTAAAATGACAAAAACATGTCATGGCATTGGTGATGGCAAAAAAAAAAACAACAAACTCTTTATATTGTTATAAATAAAAAGTGTGTTAATTATTTCAAAAATGGGTAATATTCTCCAGTGCCAAGTGAGCCAGTCACTTAAAATTAAACCATGTTTGTGAGTACATTTAAGTTTTGAATAAATATCCAGAATATTTCAGAAAATTGGGTGAACAATATTTTTGTTAAAAACCCTGTACCTGTAAAAAAAAAGTTAAAATATCAGGGAAAAGTAAATAAAACCATTAAAAAATATATTATGATTATCCCAACATACATTTTAAAACTGCACTTTTCTTATTTCCATTCAACATGAACATAATACTTAAATAAACAGTGACACTGGGAAAACAATGAGCCAGTGATGAAAACAATTAAGACTTTGTTGAACACAATCAGACACTAGTTAGATCTAAGTAACATGACACCAACATCAGCATAATTACACCATGATGAACAAAAAGCACCAAGAAACACCAAGGTTAAAAAACTCAGTTGAACATAATGATGATAATATGAAAGTACTGATAATAAATATGGAAACATTGACACTCAGGTGAAATGAATGAACAAATGTTGAACACATGACACTAAGGTGAAATGAATGAACAAATGTTGAACACATGACACTAAGGTGAAATGAATGAACAAATGTTGAACACATGACACTAAGGAGAAATGAATGACTTTATGTTGAACGCATTAAGACTTAAACTGACAGGATGATTCCAGGAACCCTTTGATGAAGAAAATTATGTTATAATGAACATAATTTCTGTTAAAAAAATTTTCTTTGCTAAAAGAAACACAACTGGACAGATTACTCCTTGTATTGAATTTGTTGGGACTAATAATATAACATTATGTCAACCACAAACAAATGAGTACTAATTATATTAGCCAAGTTACATGAACATTATAGTGACTAGATGCCTAGGAACTAGGTCAAATCAGATCTGTGAGATACATGCCTCTGTAATCATACAAAAACTGAAACTAGTTCATGAGGAAATAAACATCTTGTATATAGATATCTAGTCTTGTATCTTTGATAGTCACATGATTCTAGTATGAATATGATAAGAGATGGATATGTAGTCCGGTAAAACATCTAGTATTTAGGCATTTTTTTGTATTGAGCAATTGCGACTTACATCTAGTCCACCTTTATAGATATCTAGTATCTAGTCACAGAAAACTAAACAATCTAAATTTTTAATGACATTAATATCATGCATAGCAAAACGTCTGTGATTAAGAGAGCTAATAGAATAAAATAACAAAGCTTTGATGATCTATAAAAAAAATGTCATCTCAGGGTACTACAGAAATACAGACGTATTCCAAGAAATATCTCATCCCAGGGTACTACAGAAATATAGACATATTTAAAAATGTCATCTCAGGGTTCTACAGAAATAGAGACATATTTAAAAAATCTGTAAATTATTCAAATAACTGTTCAAATTTAATAAAGTATTCACTGAAATTTTGAACGAAAAAGAAAGTAAACCCTTCAAAATTACATAGACAATGACCAGATTTCAGTTTTCTAGTATAAACAGAATAAAAGCTTTTCATGTCAATATAAATGCAACTAGACAATATACAAGAAGATAGTAATAAACGTTTTATTAAAAAAAACTGTCAGAAATATTTTGACTTTCTTGGAAGGACATTGTACAGAGTCGTTTAGTTCTGAAAAAGGGCTGACCTCTTAGTGGCTCAGGACATAAGTACAGAGTAGGAAATTAGCAGCATCTTGGCAGGCAAGCCAAAACTCTGAAAAGCATCCAGAATCTTCATGATAAACAGAGGAAAGGGCTTGACCTTAGCGAGAGGTCAAGGAATGGGAAAGAACAGGCCTCCAGTACCTAACAGAGTCCAGTTAGGAACACCAAAGACCGAAAGACCCTCAAGGTAAGGGATGGAAGTGTATATAGGGTGCCCTCAATTTTGAGGGGACTCCTGACTATTCTGTCTGTCTCATGTGTTTGGATGGTATTCCCCCAGGTTCAGTTATTTTAAATAGCCAGGTCATAAGAGCTTGAATTAGCTCAAACCCAGAAGAGAATGTCCCTTGTTTAGTTATAACTTTGAGCTTACAACTAAAATAAAAGAGATACAGAGTGTATAAAGAGTAGAGAATATTACAGAGTATTAGTGAGATTAATTAGAAGCTGAAGACAAAGCTTGAGTCTTAGTAAATGACTTGAGTATATAATTAAAATGTGGCAACAGAAAACAAGCTCAGATAATGCAAGTGCCATCCAACACAGAGAACAGCAGATGTGGCAATAGTGTTAGAGTTCAAAGAGTATCATATAGTTTTGTTGTTTAAATAACAAACAACAACACAGTGAAATGCAGAAACTGATGATGTTTATAAATAAATACCTTTGTTTGCTTTGTGTAAAGAATTATTTGGAATGTTGGAACTGGAAAAAAATATGAGCTTCATGCTGCAATGTAGATATAACATGTACCAAATATATTACTGCATGACCACAGAACTCAACAGATCTATAACATTTTGATGGAACTTTATTGAGCAGACAATTTTTTTTAGGGGAATGATTTCATAGCCTGACAACAGAATGACTTCAACTTGGACACTACTGTAAATAGCCTGGTTAAGTCACACTGCTAGCCACTTATTTAGACAGAAAATCACTGTTTTGTTGAGCAGTGCTGCTACTACTGCTAGTTACCTGGTTAAGTCACACTGCTAGCCACTTGTTTAGACAGAAAATAACTGTTTTGTTGAGCAGTGCTGCTAGTGACCTGGTTAGGTCATGCTATTAATTATCAGGTGAATTCATATTGCTATCAATCAGCATTATATGAGTCACAATGCTAAAGAATGAATTTAGAATGAGCTCCTGAGATTGGGAACCAACAAGGGAAAGTAAAACTTTTTTCTTACTCTTTAGTATCATAAGGATTACTATTATTGTTACTTTATAAAAGAAGATGATGTAGCAAGATTATTGCCTATGATTGGGCCCAACCAGACATTAATAACAGGCACATTTAGTAAAAACATTATTAGGTATTAACATGCCCTGCCATAACAATATAGTTGTATATATGTGTATAAAATACATTTGGGACTAAGGTAAAGCATTATTCCTTTTTGTAGCAATCAAATAAGTATTATGGTAATGTAGTAAGTTATCATGGTAGAAAAGTATTATTTCAGATGTTAAATATCAGTATCAATGATAAGAAAGCAAAATCCATGTCAGTAAAGACAATTTTCATGGTGTTTAACAATTTTTAAAAAATAAATAGAAAAGTATGTATTCATTTCAGTTTTCATGGCAGTAATGTACATTTTGATGGTAAAAAATTAGTTTCTATGAATAAGGATTTCTATTGCTTTTAAATTTATAGGCCAATTCTTATATGTCCCTTTCAAGTAATATTTATATAGTGGTATAAATGCAGTCACAGCAGTCTTTGACAGTACTTTTCAATCATAAGAAAAAAAGTTAATACAATTTTTAAATGTCAAGTTTATGTGCAAGCTTTAGATTTAAAAAATTGTATTGCCCCAGTAGCTTCAGTTATTTTACTGACATTTCATTGAATTTAAATCTTAAACGTATCAACTTATCCCAAAAACAAAGATGGACCAAATATATAACAGTGCTTGAACTATTTATGACAAGAAATATTGATGTTGACTTAAAGTTGCTTCTAGAAAAATTACTTTTGACCTATGGTTATTAAAAATAATTAAGTCAATGTTTAAAAAGAATACATAAAAACCTAGTTTTAAAATGAAAATAAATTTTTAAAATTTACATAAAAGAGTGTGCAACAAAACTGAAAATAGTTCAATGAAAGAATATTGTTAAAAATCCAAGGCCCAGGAATTAAATAAATATTTCTTACATAAAAATTTACATAGTTAATAAAGAATGCCACAATTTATAAGTCATAAATCAGCCTCAGCCAGTCATTGTTTAGTCACACATCAATAATCCGATAATCAAATATGTCTCAAAACCTGGTCATAAGTCTATAATCAGGAATAATCATAGATACATTCCATTAAAGCATTCAAAACATTTTTTCCTGGTGGCAAAAATTTCATATTTTGATTTAATATAGGTGCCATGAAGAAATTTAGAATTTAGACAGCATCCCAAAAACTGTGCTTACTGTCGGGGGATGTCACTTGAAACAAAGGCATCAATGATTACTAATGATGTCTTATAGAAATGTCAAAATGTTTGTTGTCATCTTCACTCAACTTGAGCTTTTATTATTGCTTCTGAGGTAAAACTCATGGAATGTTAAGCAATCTGATACACTTTTTTGTATAAAATTCAAAAACATATATTGGAATCATTACATGAAAATAACTTAAAAAAGAATGGTGATTAATCTAAATAGATTCATACTTTGAGAAACACATCAGTGACATTAACTATTACAATCAACTATCAGTGTAATATTGAACATGGTAAAGAAAGAAAATTTTCTGATACTTAAACTTAAAGGAATATAATTTCCTCATTGGCTTTCAATAAATTATTTTTATTTTAAGCCAATCATTAACCTGGGTTAAATATTGTTAAGGATGTCTGTTTTCAACCTGCTCCTTTAAACACATTGACTTGAAATTCTCCATCTCCACTCATTCTAAGTGACTATAAATAAAAGCTCATCAACATTCTCTACTAATCCTGACCAGATATTCACAGGTCCAATCATGCTTCCATCTCTTGGATCAACTTAAAACTTTGTACACAAGAAAACTTGGCCATGATGATAATATTTAAAAAATAAATACGACAGAAAATTACACAATAAAATTATACACTTAAGAAAACTTTTTCAAATATACATCTCCATAAACCCTATAAATGTCACATTGATGGATCAAGAAAATGTTACAGGAAAAAAAATCTGAAATATTTTACAAATATTATATAAAAAACATGGTTACTGCTGTTTAACACTTTGACATTTTTCTGTTCATCATGGAAAGTAACTTCTGAGAACATGGTTACATAGTTTAGTTTCAAGAATACAGAAATCTAATGTAGAAAATATAAAAGAGATTGGAAACAGTCACTATTTTGAGTTTCATTTTCTTCTAGTTTATCCTTTTTTAATTTGGCGCTCATTTTTGTAGACAGGATTAATTTAAAGGACAACTCAGTTTGTCTAAAAAAAAACAACTGTTTTTAGTTTTAGTGCATGTAAATACAATCTTTTTTTTTAACAAGAAAAAAAGTAAATTAAAATTATCTGTGATGAGCATCTTGTCTTGTGACATTTTTAAAAACTGAAAAATGTTTCTTGAACTCTATTTATCGGATTTGAGAAACTCTCATTTAGGCCCTGGATGTGTGAAACAAAATGTGAACCTGGTATTCACTGCCATACCAACTAGGGTCTTCCATGGTACATGTGGGTCTGTTCTAATACCTGGGGCGTTGTTTATTTTTTGGGGATCTACTAGGTGAAGATCTTAAATGGGGACCGCCTGTTACATGCTTGATGGAAAATTAATCTGTATATGATCAAATAAAAATCAGTGATATGATTTACAGAATTAAAAAATGTATTCTTTACACTCTTTCACTACTAAAAAGTTTGAGTGTTATAAAAAAACATGAGCTATTTAAATATCTCCAATATTTAAGTTTAAAATTTTTTTAAACTCCCCAATAATACTTGGTAGGCACATGAATTGAGTACTAGTACTGTGAACAGTAGACTTACAACAAAATGACAGTAAATAAAAAAACATACAGACAACTCTTAATAATGCAACATTGTGGCTACGCATTCGTTTCATCTAAAATGACAACTTCATATGGTGAACATTTGGGCAGTCCCACTTTACTACACAACCAACCGTAAAACCCCTTCTCACCATCAGCGATCTCTGCACGCCACCTGACCCACGACCACGAGATCTGCATAAAAGAGGCAACAAGGGCAATGGCCAACGAGGAGAGACCCACAGAAAGGGGAAAAGATAATATAATCAGTGGACATAGCGTAAGGCGATACAAAAACGACTTCTCCTCACTGAAGTAGATAATTAAATTGTACCAAGTCATAGCTCCATTGTAGAAGGAAATGCACAGAGATATAATCAGTGCCAGAGGCATGCAGGCAACACTCAACAAGACTATGTGAAATCCTTCCCACTGACGGCATTCACGTCTTGTCTTTTCTTTCACCTCAGACTTCCTAGCAGTGAGTCGCAGATATTCATTCTCTGTTAGTTCAAGCTGCACCTACAGGTATAAGAAATAAGGATCAAGCATTGAGAGGCATGTTGCTTTTTTTATTGTAGACAAAAGTAATATATAATCTTTTTTTACACCTCACATGCTGTGAAGAACAAAATAGGTGTAAATTGTTTGATTTCCATTGAATTATAATGTTCCTGCTCGTTATTTTTAGATTTCTACTTCTCCAATTCACTGTCAAACTTTTTATATCAACATATTTTTTATTTACTGCCTTCAACACTAATTTATGTGTTTTCTAGATCATAATAGAAATATATCATAAATTATAAATAAACTAATAAAAAAAAGCTAATATTAACATACTATAGAATAGGACTGGGATAAAA
Source organism: Radix auricularia (assembly GCA_002072015.1). Taxonomy (NCBI): domain Eukaryota; kingdom Metazoa; phylum Mollusca; class Gastropoda; family Lymnaeidae; genus Radix; species Radix auricularia. The sequence continues at coordinate 70,079 of MUZC01000337.1, read as the reverse complement.
CTTTTAAATAACATACAAGCTTTACTTTTTATTGTTTTGATCAAACAATTAAATACCCATCTTGTATCTTAAAATAACTTTAACAATGATTTTTTTAAATTGCATCTATTGAAAACAAAATTTGACATGTTTGGGTTTGATCATATAAAAAATCTTTGCTTATCATACCTCTACAGGCTGCCCTACACTATTTCCTCTAGTAACAGTTCCAATCATAGTTATGCGCTGCCCCTCACTTGTAGAACCAGGTCGCTTCCTGTTCTTGGGAATCCCTCCAGCTAAACGCTCAACAGTATGTGTTGGAGAAGCCCCGGATAAAATCTCACTTGAATGAGTCGAAGGAGCCCCAGTTAAATTATCACTTGTACTTGTACGAGCCTGAGGGGCTCCGGATAAATGCTCACTGGTCTGACTTAGAGAAGCCCCTGCTCCAGAATATCCGGCAACGGATATTGATTTTTTTGAAGAGATGGTGGACGAAGGAGAAGCTGCCTTTGGGAGAGTGATGAATTCAACTTCAGTATCTTCAATTCTATCTTGGCGGACAAGAGATGCTTTTCTTTGATTATGGGCAACATTTGCAGGCATGAGAGGTTCCGTCTGCTCTGCCAGCTCAACAACTTCTGGTGATTTATTTCTTGTTTTTTCTACCTCTGACATGATTGTTTCTTATAAATCACTTGATTTTAACCTTCAAAAGTTTGGATATTAATCCCAATTTCTTCATAAATATGTAAGTTTCTTGACCTGGTGTAGACCAAAAGACTTAAACATTTCCTCCCTTGGACCTGACCAATGAAGAAATCCTAATTGAAAAGAATGTGAAAAATTGAGGGATTACTCAAGGAAGTCTTTTTCTACAATTTATTTTAAAAAAAAAAAACTGAAAATGATAATTAATGTATTTATTTCATTCTTAGATTTAAATCTGAAAGGCTTAATCGTGACACGAAAACATATGGACGAATTCTCAGTCATTTCAAGTAATTTAAGGGATAATTCATAATAACATTTCAGTCTACAAAATATTTAGCCCATGGAAATGGTTATATAGAGGTAAAAAATATATTTTGAAAAAAATATATATATAAACCTGTCATGCTTTCAATAAATAAAAGTTTTATTTATTGCATAATTTAAAATTAAGGAAATAAATATTTTTTAAATAAATCAGAGTTAAAATTAAGTTATCTCTGAGCTTTTGACACAAAAAAGTAAGTTTCAACTTTAAAACTTTAAATAATCTTATGTATAGAAGGAGCGTATGTAACTTACATGTAACAGATAAGATAATATTTGCCATTGTTTATACGATATCAAATACAACACACATCAAGGCATGTTCCTAGTGTCTTTTATATACATATAATTTTTTCATTTAATAGTAGAGGCTGTCCAGTTTTTAAAAAAATTCCATATTGCCTCAGTGTAACTAGCTTGTACATTTTAACTTCCCCAAATGATTTTTTGGTTTAAAATTATTATTAGATACTTATACCATAAATACATATCATATTCCTCTATAATCTGGTTTCAATTTTGTGCCAGCAAATTCTGAGCAAATGTAAAAAATCATTAGTTTTTTATGTTAATGTTTTATTACTACCTTTAAAAATGTCAAATACATGGATTTGAAAGTACGCAACACACTTGTAACATTAAAAAACTATTTTATTTCATATAAAAAAATATTTTTAAAACATTTATATTAACTTGTAGCGTCTCTCTGTTGCAAAAATTTTGGATAGATTTTTAACCTACTTCCAAGTATCCTACTGAGCTGAAATTTTGCAGGCAGACTCGTGCCCATGATAAAAAATGATCTATCAAAATTTCAGATCGATCAAATGTACTTTAATTAAATAAATTAATAAATTTTTAGATTATCTCTATGTACCTCAATGTACAATATAAATGTTTATGCTCATCAGTCGCGCCGTGCGTATTATATTGAACTCATATTATAATTATAAGGATTTATAGTCAAAAACATTGCTTTTAATGTTTTTCTAAAAAATTATAAGGCGAAAGTAAAGATAACATTGTTGAGGTATTATTCTCAACTAAATATGAATGGTTCAAGAAAATAATAATTTTATCCTGGTATACTAACAGTTTAGGCCTATATTAATTTGTGAACAACTTACGATGTTTTTAAATAAGGGTTATTGCTTTATATTCAAAACTTACAATTTTTATGTGTTTAAAACTACATTTACAACAACAAAAAATAATTTATGTCTGCTAAATCTCAGATGTCCTAATATGTGTGTCAGATTTTTGCCTTTATATATATAGCAATAGATGTAAGTACATTTTTTTTTAAAAAAGGCCAATCTTCTTGTGGCGAAAAATATTACAGAATGAAGTTTGCTCTGTTAATCCCAAAAGCCCACATTTTGATCATTTTCTGTTAAAATTGAATTTTAATCAGCAATTACTTCCCTTAGCGAGCACACACACATATGTATGTTAACATTTCAGTGAATAATAATATATTATTGCGATTCTCTTCTGTCTGGTGCGCCAAAACAATGCAAACATTGAAAAACTACAGAAAGTTCAAAATTCAGCTGCCAGATTAGTTCAAGGCAAAAAAAGCATGACCATGTTACTCCACTACTTTACTCACTTCATTGGTTACCTATACAAGTCCGAATTAATTACAAATTGACCATTCTCCATAACAACTTCTTTTCTGACTTGTGCCCTTCCCATCTTACTGAACTCCTGTCAATCTAATAGCCCACTCGTCAGCTACGCTCTACTGGAGACACATGCATTCTCCAAGTTCCTAAGACACGCACTAAAACATTTGGCGAAAGGTATTTCTCTTTTTGTGCAGCAAAACAATGGAATTCTCTATCATTACATAGCTGTAGTATTCCAACTACCAAGTCCTTCAAGAAAGATCTTTTCAAAAGTAATGAAACAATATTTCTTTTAATGATTATAGTATCTTATGTGTAACATTTTGTCATTTATGTGGTTATTTTGATATGAATGTTTCAGCGCCAAATTTAAAATAAATATTTTTTTAAATTGGAAAAAATTAATTTTTTTCCTCGTAAATTAAGTGTTAAAGATAAATGACATGTTTTCATGTTTTCCTTAAGATTAAGTCAATTTTTTTTGCAATTTGTGAACGTTAAGTGCTTGTTCTCTGCCACTTCATCATTTCTGCCGTGTTTCCTCCTCCTCTGCCACAACTCACCCTCGAAAATGGCCTCTCTCCAAAGCTTAATTCTGCATTTTAGTTATCCCTGTCACTATATTCTAAAAAACTATTAATGCTAATCTTACTTTTTAAAAAAAGTTATGTAACTATTTTTGTGGTCATATCCGATTATACGTTCCCAAAGGGCTCATATGGCAATTAACTATGTGTTCTCTTCCTTTGTTATTTATGTTAAGTTTTAGAATTTTTATTTGTTAATTTAGGGTTAGGATTTTCACTTTAATAATAGTCTACTAAGTCTACTATACTATACTATATAATACAATCACATTACTTACTTAACATTCAATAGTCAAGAGATATATTTTGGTGTATACATTAGGCTTGGAATGGTATTATGTAGCCTACATTGTAGGGCTAAATTTTAATTTGCTATTACTATTTACTAAATTGAATACGTAACTTTAGACTTTTACTTTACTTTACTTAACACTGACTTAAATTAAAACTAAAACTTCAGACAACTAACTTGTACTAGTTAAAATTTACTTACTCTAAACTAAAACTTAATTAGACTTAGACTAATACTAAAGAGTACTGAAGACACATAAGTAACAATAAATTTTACCATTGACTGACATCATCAAATGGAAAAAACAAAGAAAGAAAGTTAGACTGAACTTAAATTAAAGTACTGTAAATTAAGTAAAGGTAAGAAAAGTTGGCTGGTCTTTATACTATGTTATGAGATTAGTAGTTTTGGTCTTTGGAGGGGATGGAATTCTTCAGTTAAAGAGTTAATTTTAGAATACCCAAATTGATTACTTGGAGGATAATAATATGTTTTATTTCGTATTTTAAATAACTAATAATTCAATTAATTTTATAAATGCATTTCTTATTCGTGCTCTTGTCATTAAGGTAACTTTTAGTAAATGGTACCAAAATTTTTAATTTTTATATTTTGAATTGACCATTTTACATGACAGTCATATTACTGACCAGTTGTGGATTTATATATTGTCTGCGTTGGGGGGGAGGGGAGGANGGGGGCAAGCGAAATTCAGGGGGTACCGCGAAATTTTATTTCACCAATATCTGAGCACTGCTTAAATGCTATTTATTAGCCCTACTAATTTAGTAAATTTTCTAAATCATCGAACAAGTAAGACAAAATCAATAATATAAACAGATATGTTTTCAAAATAGTAACGGAAATTTATTTCAATTAATTAAATAGTATATTTATTGATCTAAGAAAGAAAATTAGTTTATGCGAATTTATATAGAGACCTGAGCCTTACTTATATAAATTGCTTTCTAAGTGATTTCATCGGAGCAAAAAGATTTATCGCATACACTTTTAAAAGAATCTTAATTTTCTTCTGCCGTTTGTGATAGATCGATACAATAGAAATAAGTAACTGAGCTCTCAAAATCTTTAAATAGATAACTTAAACCTATGTGCCTATGTGTTACAAGAGTATCCATGATAGTGAAGTACGTTCAGCCCCTTCGTCTCTGTTAAGCTCGCCAACTATACTTTGCTTTTTGCAATTCGCATTTCTTTAAATTCTGGTTTAACATCTAGTTTGGAACAATTTTCGTTAATAAATGATTTGACATCTACATTCAGAATTTCAAAAGCTTCATCGCTTCTCATTTCAACCAACTTATATCCTCGAACATCAATTAATTGTTTTGCAAATGCAATGTCAATGTCATTGCGTTGAAAGTAGTTTGATAACATGAAGATATTATCCTACAATTTTGGTACAAATAGCATCTGAAAAATGAAATAATATTTTGTTATTACCCTGAATTTATATCTGCAAATGTGGCTTGAATAGCAGAGAATGATCCAACAACTGCATCAACTGCATGCTTTCGGCTTACCCATCTTGTATTAGGAAGTCGTTTCAGAGTATCTACTGCTGATTCATATTGAGATTTCTTATGTTCTTTAGGAGAATGTAGACTTGGTAAGCTAGACGTGAGGAACGCATACAACTTTTCAGATGTGCTTAAAAACCACTGTACATTACTGTTTACAGACATTGCTTCAAAAGTAACCAAATTCAAAACATGGGCACCACGATGAGTATTGGCGTTAATTTTCTTTAACTGAGTTTGAAGTCCACTCTCAATTCCAGACATTACAGATGCACCATCGTATTCCTGGACTCGACAGAGTGTAATATCAATGATTTGCTTTTGTAGTTCCGTTACAATCTTCGCAGCATATATCCAATAGTATCATAACTTTTACTCCCTAAGCTCAGTATTTTTTGTTGTTTTTTATAAATATTTTTTTAAAAATGATTTTAAGATGGGTAAATATAAATTCACCAACGGACGAGACGTTTTAAATTGTTGCATCCATTTGTGGAGCTAAAAAAAAAAAAAAAAAAAAAAAAAAAAAAAAAAAAAAAAAATTAGGGCTGCGAAAATTAACGAAAATTAATTTCTTGATTAATCGTTAAAAAAATTTAACGATTAAAATATTTTTAACGATTAATCGACCCATCACTTACAAATTTTAGAAAGTCAAAAAGTTAAAAAAAATAATTAAAAAATTTCGGCTGATAAATAATAAATTTCATGGCGATTACACGAACATTTTGGTTTAAAACTATTGACTGAAGGGAATTTTAAAATGTTGATAAAGTTTGCCTGCCATAGCTCTAACACTTCCCTTACTTATCAGACTGAATGAAAAGCGTATTAAGATAATGGCAATAAATGAGCCTGAATCAGACACAAAAAGTGACTACTGCCTTTCTTAAGAATAAATGCGTTACAAGATTGAGATTAATGTTTCTGAATCCATTAATCCTCTACAATAGTGGAAAAATAATGAACACCGATATCCGATAATATGTCATTCTTTGCCAAGACCATTTTTTGCATACCAGTTACCTCAGTTCCATGTAAATGATTGATAGTGCAGCTCAGTCGATTATGTTTTCAATTAGACCAGCTCATCACTTGAACCAAATAATGTCAACACACTTGTCTTTTTGCGTAATTGTTAAAATATGACATTTAAAGGAGACATTACAGTGCTATTTAGATTAAGAACATCTCCTAAGCTGAGAACAAAATGGGACACGAAGGTCGAGTGGTAGCGCGCTCGACTTAATTACCGATTGTCACGAGTTCGAATCTACGCGAAGGCGAGGATTTGTTCCCGGGGCCTGAGGAGTCCCGGAGTCAAACAGCTGTGAATGGGTACCTAACTAGAAAATAGTTAGGCGGCTGGGTAATGCGTGGAACCCTTATAGCCGTGGCCTGTGACCGCTGCATCACGTGCCAACAGATCATCTCTCATGGACGCAATTATCTTCTGCATAGAAGGAGCGTCTGTATATCTAAGATAAAGATAAGATAAATAAAATCTTTCTTTAAAACTTATGATTTTCTTTATACCTCTCTAATGATATACTATTTTTTCACCAAAGCAATAGAAAATAGGGTTTGTATTATAGCTTAAGAATCATAACAATTTCTTGAGAATAGTGTTCCTGTGGTAGTGTTGTTTTAGTCCCATGTCCTATTTTAGTTTTAGTTTTTATTTCGTTTTTTCTGTAATAATTTTAGTTTTAGTCTAGTTTTAGTTTTAGGCCCAATTTTAGTTTTCGTTTTAGTTTTCGTCGACTAAAACTAAAACACCTGAGTTTTAGTTTTCGTCTTATTCATTTTAGTTTCACTTTTAGTTTTAGTCTTGTAAACACCAATAACTAATAACATCATTGTTCATGACCAATTTTTGAAACAGATTGAAGCATAATAATAGCAGTCACAGAGATGACAGCTCAGTTTACTGAGAATGAGTCCATTCACTCAAATGTCACATTATTGTGGAGGCCCTGGGGCTAATTGTCGGCGCTCAGAGGGACGGGTCCTTTGAAGCTGGACGGGTGCGGCCGAGGAACGAGGCCAACCTGGGATCCTGGTGACGGACGACAAGCTTGGGTCCTTTAATGTGGACGGGGATTGACCACGGGCCAGCGGTGTCCTTTGAAGCGGTAAGGGTGCGGGCGAGAAACGAGGCAAGCTTGTGGACGGCAGCAGGCCTGGGTGTGGTAGTCTCGCCAGAGATTGGTTAAGTCAAACAAGCTTGACGTATAGGTGCGGAGACCGACGGGTATAAAGGGGATGCACAGACGAACACACGGGGAGTTAGGGACACACAGACAGACAGACGGAGATATGGATAGGGCAGAGTTAGGAACACGAATTTAGTTAGGGATGAGTGTTGCCAAGTTAAAGAATTAAACATGATTTATTTGTACAGTCTGACTTGGAGTTTAGTGATTGATTAATATGTTAACAAGTGTGTGAACCAAATCTTTCACATTATAAATCACACTATCACATTGTGTTATATGCCAATGCCATGACTCAATTTTTGACTATGTTGTAGACTAGCAGACTTGCAGTGCATGAACAAAAAAACAACAACTAAAAACGTAATAATAATAAGAAACCAAAAACGTTAGTCAAAATTAAAACAAATGTATTCATTCTAAGACCTAGAACTCTGAACTAACTAAACTAAGTAACAACAGTTCACTTGAAGGGTGAAGACTAAACATCAAAACAAATGACTGTTCAGCTTGAGAAAGACCCGTTTTTTCTAGACTCTGATTAGTGCTGTTTCTTTTCCCAGTAGTCAAATCACCACAAAGAGAAAAAATTCTCTCTACGGAAGCCTCCGAAGCTGGTGCATTCAATAATTCAATATATCTAAAGCCAATGGTGCAAGTAACGGAAACGTTTTTTGAACGTTATGTGATTACCAGTAGCTTAAATCATTGCCATCCTCACTGACTGCTGTGGCAGTTTCTTGATAGTGCAACAAATAATTTTCCAGTTCGTCTTCAGGCCCCCGAACTGCAGATATAATATTGGTGATGGGTGTGGTGTTCGCAATGTGTTGCGTCGGGGACTTGAAGCGCTTGAGAGGAGGTCCAGATGTAGTCAGGGCTGTCGAACCAACGCTATCAGGAGACGCAGTTGCAGTGATATTTCGGTTAGGAATAGGCTGACCAGCAGCTCAAAGCACTTGACCAAGCTGTGCAGTTACTGCGGCTGATGCTGCTGAAGCAGTTTCTTCTCGCAACACAAACTGTTTTGCTGCATTTAGAAGATGCTCTTCTCCTGAAATGAACAGTGCTGACACAGTTGTAGGATCAAGCTGCAGAAGGTATAGGTTAAAAAATATCAGACTCTGGTTCCAACGCAAACTCAAATCGTCGCCTCAAGCCATCCAAAAAGGTGACTGCTAGCTCTTTTAGTGATGCGTCCAGAGCTTGATCAGACTGTGCCTCAAGAAGATGATATTCTATGTCCATAAGTGCTGGAATTACTGATGACATAACAACTTTATCGCCTTCGAGTAAACGTGTATGTTCGGCAAATGGTTGCAGAAGCTTCAGTAACTGATCTATTTTTTGCCATTCACTTGAAAGAAGAGTGTCCCTTTCCATTTCTTTCGCTACTGCATTCACACTAACCCTCAGTTCAATTAGTCGCTGCAGTAGAAGGAATGTGCTTGACCACCTTGTGGGACAATCTGCAATAAGAGTTTTCTTGCTCTTCAACACTAGCTTTTGGATTGCAACAGATGATTTTCTAAACTTTTCAACCATATCTCGCTGAATCAAGTATCGGTTGTATGGCAGCACACTTTGACATCTCATTAACAACTAGCTACATAGATTGAAGCACATATGCGTTTCAATTTCAAATAGTGACCATCAACAGTCGTTTCTGCCCTTGCATCCTCTTAGTCTTTATCTTCATTAATTTTGTCAACCTCATCATCATCTTCCTCATCAGAATCAGTGCCAGTTTCGCATCTATCAACAAACATGGTTTTAAAAGCTTTTATCATGCTAGCGCCATTGTCCGTAATAACTAGCATGACTTGGCTAGTTTTTGCACAATCATATCACTTGTATGAGGATGACTAACAGTAAACACTTTCAGTGTTAAATGTTCACCTTGCTGTATAATTGGATTGTACAAACAAGCCGAAACGATAAGGAACGCTGCCGCCAGGCCCCTTTTAAGACTAAATATCCAAGCAAAGGGTAAGACGCCGGGCATGTTGTATATTCTCTTTAACTTTCTTTTTGAGTTCTTCACACGCCGATTTTAAAGCCGTTTGTATAGCTGTACGGCCTAGTACTTGAAACTTGGGATCCTTTGCCTGGCAGAACTCTCTGAATGCCTCATGCTCAACCTGTACATGTAAATTGCATTCTTTCATTATTGTAATTATTTTACAATTTACATTTTATAATTGCATACTAATTATCATGTAGCAATTTACAGCCATTTTTATTTATTCTTATATTGATTCAATGAAATGAATAACATTTAACAGTTTTGCTATTTTAGCTGCCATGTGTACAAATTTTAACTGTTTTAAGTACTCTAACAATTATTTTTCTCAAGCCCTGTCCTGTCCCATAACAAAATTAGTGATACTGCTGCCCATATTAANTGTTTATTAAGTTTATTACCAAACATGTCGGTAATTTTCCTTGAGGCAGAAGAGTTGGAAGCTGGCAACTTGGTTGATTTACTGGGTGCTGCCACTACTTTAGTCTTCTCTTTCTCTTCCATGGCATCATTTTCTTTCTTGTGGCAAGCTTTTAAATGCCGTTTTAGATTTGTGGGATTCCTTCCCACTAGCAGTATGTCGCATCTCTTACTGTCGTTAGTCACCAAACATTCACTTTTGTTTAAATCTATACGGTACGTGAAATAATCCCCAACATCACTCGATTTTAGGCGTCCACTAACTCCACCAACGCCAGTTCCTGCTTTTGTCATTGTCAACTTTCAACGTTAATTAATTGTATTATTTTGATGACTTATATTATCGCCCAGTTGGTGCGCATGCGCGATCATCAAAGAAATTAGGTCATAATAATTTCTTAGAATAGACCGCAGTACCGGAAAAGAACGATAAATGGGGATTTTAGTTTTTATTTCGTTGGGGATTTTTAGTTTCAGTTTTTATTTAGTCTTTTGTCTACCAGATTTAGTTTTCGTCTAGTTTTAGTCTTGCTGCTAATTTTAGTTTTAGTTTTAGTTCTCATTGACGAAAAGGTCAACATTTTCGTTGACGAAGGTTTTAGTTTCAGTTTTCGTCGACGAAAACAACACTATCCTGTGGTCATAAACTTTATATTGACCACCACCCCCAACCAATCTTCAATCTTAAATAAAATGACACATTATCCCGAGGACGAGGATTTTTTTTTTCATTCTGATACAAAGAAAATCGTACGCTACTTTATAATTAATAATTTCAAGATCGCCAATCGCCACGCGCTTTCCTTTCCAATCTTCATATATTTCAATTATATACCGCGTAGACAGGAATTATTATTTATTTCTGTTTCGAGCAAAGGCGTGGGGTTTTAATTTAAAAGGTTTTTTTTTTAAATATATATTTTCAATTAGTTTTTAAAAAAAGATTTTATATTGTATTCTTCTCATTTCGTGGAAAAAAATCTTTTGAAATTTTTCTTTATTGAGTCTCAGTTTAGTGAGTTTTTTTTAAATTAATTAATTTATTTTTGTTTGTTCGTTTGTTTGTTTGAATTTTTTTTTTTTTTTTNAAATACTTAGGAGTCATAATAAATGAGAAACTATCTTGGAATCCCCATGTCAATGAAGTTATTAAAAAATCAAACAAAACCTTAGGCTTTATAAAAAGAAACTTTTACAAATGTAACAAAGATATAAAACTAAAATGCTACCTCACCCTGGTGAGACCTATACTAGAATATGCATCTTCTGTATGGGACCCATCCACCAAAGAAAATATTGATAAGTTAGAACAAATCCAAAAAAAGAGCTGCCAGATTCATTACTGGAGAATATTCAAAACTGTCAAGAGTAACACCATTAGTTGAATCATTAAACCTTGAAACATTAGAGGATAGAAGAACCAAGAGTAAATTAGTAATTATACATAAGGCTATTAATTCTAATTTAGAAATACAACACAAAGATAACTTAATACAACCCTCAGATAGACATAAAGATAAAAACACCTTTCTTATTCCATATGCAAGAACAAACACATACAAGTTTTCTTTCTTTCCGTCCGTTATTCGGGCGTGGAATGGGTAGCCTAAAGAAACCACGAAAGCAAACACTTTATCATCATTTAAAACTCTAGTAAGAATACAGGACTAAACACAAACCATAGAACTACGTAGGACGCAATAATCTTATTATCTGTAGCATATAAGATAAGATAAAAAAAATCATATATAGTTATTTGTTTAATATATTTTTAAAAAATTTAATTTGTTTTTGGTTAATATTTTAGTTTTAATAATTTTAAAATAATTTCATAAGTTAAATATGGTGCTAATGCTTCTGTGTTGGAAATCATTCTATTGTATAGAGTTCTTTTCCTCAGATTTATAAAAATTCAATCTTCATCATTTGATAATAATTTTGCATGTATATATTTTATCCCTAAGTGTAATCTCAAAACATTTGTTAAAAGAGTTTTAAAATTACATTATTTACGAAACACAGGGATCGAAAAATTAATTTGTAGCTTTAAAATGTACTTGAATAATCCATAAAGGAGATGTCCATAAAGTACGCCACACTATGTTGACAATTTTAACTCCATCCCCTTGTCATAAACTGTTACAAATCTCGGAAACGGACCCCTCTCTAAGAACGTCACACTTTCGAACAAAACGTTTGTTTTCATTAAGAAAATAATTAAGCTTTACTATAAAACACCTTGACGTCACACATGGTCGGAGCCCCTCCCCCTGTCACAAACTGTCAATCTTTCTTACACCCCCTCCCCTCTCTGGAGCGTGACGTACATTATGGACGGCCCGTAAGTCTGAATTACACTAAGCACACACTCTTTTCTTTGATTATTTCCCCTAAAAATATACACAATTCTTTTAGATTTTGCAGTTTAATTATAATAAATAGATAGAAGAAATTGAAATTAGGACCCAAAAATAAAAACAATTTGACAAAATATATATATTTTTTTAATGACGAAAGGCTCAAGCTAAAACTCTATAAAATGTAAATGAAATGTAAATGTCTATGACATTTTAATTCTTAATTAATGCTATAATAATCGATGCATGTATTGATGTGGGCACATTATGCAGAGAATTTTAGTCTCCAAATATTACCTCGCAATGATATTTATAACGATATAGAACTTCCTTTGAGTATTTTTTTCCTTTATATCCCTACCTAAGATTATTTTATCAGCATCCTGGAAATAACGTTACTAAATTTTGAATGACGTTGAAAATTAGATTACTCTAAATTACTTTATTTTTTGAAGATTCTCTTGTGAAGATCTCTATGAATATTTTTCTAAATTTCGGGTTCAAAATGATGTAAATAATAAAATTTGAGGAACTGTTGATGGTCTTCAGAAGATTTTGTAGTGGGACTACCAAAACAATGAAGAACCCCGATGTTGTTTTGTCCCTGAGATCAAAGAGGCTGTTTGAGATGAGGTCGGAGAAGTAGATTATGCTATGGGAGAAGATGAAAACTAAACAGATGGCTAGAAGTGTTGCTGTGGTGTGAGAATGGGAGACCTTGCTGGATGACGTCATCTTTTGTCGTTTGCGCATGTTTATCTTTATCGCTACGCTAACAATTATACAGCCCACAGAGACGAAAACGAGAGGAAATGCCGTTGAAAGAGTGTTGATGATGTTGAAGTTGAAATTACCTATGATATCAAAGTTAGCGTAAAAGAAGTCCGTGTATTTGACCCGACCGAGATAAGTATTGTACGGGGGCACAACAGCGTAATCAAACCTGTAGACGGTGGCGGCAAACAAACACCAGGGCAACCAGAAGACGTAGACAGACGTGACCACCATCCAGGCTCGGGCAGGGCTGACGATGCTGGAAAAACTCAGGGGGAAGAACACGGCAATGAGCCGCTCCACCGTGATGACGACGGAGAAAGTCGCCGAGGAGAAGCTCCCGACGTTCTGGACGAAGGTCACGGCCACCAGGTAGAGGAACGCAAACATGGCCGTGTTGTAGTCGGTCATCCAACCGTAATTAATGCCCCGGACACCGGGCGCGTAAGTGTACAGTATCCTTGCTACGTTAATCTGGACAGTGCATATATCAGCGAAGGCCAGTGCCAAAAGAAAAATGTTTGAAGGTTTTCCCAACCCGCTGCGCACCAGAATTTTGCAGCATAAAATGTTTCCAACGAACCCCAAAACACTGAGAGGCGGGATTACGACGCAATAGATGTAAAAAGCTGCAATAAACTCCCGCCAATAGGGAACTCCAATGTCAAATGGCGTTATTGGCCTAGCTTCCATGTTGGGTGTTGTGTAGTTGTCAAACATTTTCAGATCAAGCTTCGGGATAGAAAAAGAATTTTTAAAAAGCAATAATATTTTTGAAAAAATATGTAGATCTTTTTACAGTTTTATATATGCTAGAGACACATTAAAACAAGAATGGTAAAGTATGAAGTATAATTGGGATAGTAATTTGATGAATAACGGTTTTCCAAAAATCAAAAGTTTCAAAAAATTAAATTGAAATGAAAGAGCACCCGCAGAAGGCTACCAGTTATTCTTTAATGCGGTTTGTTGAAAGGTATTTGATATTGGCATTTAACTTCGATTAAAGTCAATTAAAGATTTAAATGGATGAGTCCTAACAGTGAACAGATAACTACTAAAGCTATATACCATGTCGTTTTCTTCTCTTTGAATTTATTAATTTATTTTTGTATTGGAAACTATAATTATTAGGCCGAATGAACTACAACACTTTTTCAAGTATTTATCTTATGCAATACAGAGTCTACTTCAAAAGATTATGGTGCCCGAACGCAAAACGGTAAAATTAAGGATTTTGTTGTTGTTGTTGCTGTTTTTTTCCGAATGCAAGAAGGGGAGTGTTTTATCCCTTTGTCTATCTGACTGCTATAATATATTGTTTTTTTAGTTGTGTTTCCATATTAGAATTAAATGTCTTACAATTTATTACTACTTTCTTCTATCAATACGTATAGAACTATCTTTGTAACTAACATAGGATAAAATAAAATACTCGGATTCAGTAACAAGCGTTATGTCATGTAAAGATACTTAGTAATTTTTTAAACTATAAATCCAGAAACTGGGCGATATAATCAATTGTTAAAGATATAAAGTAAACAGATGCTTTGTACAAAGAGCGACCTATAGCGTAGCTGTTTAAAGTGATGCTCCAACTTCGCTTAAATTGTCGCTTTTATACTATAGAGGTCGTCCCACGAGCTATCGCGTCTTGATATCCCCGTCGGTGCTAATATCAACTCATGCAGACCACTTAGGTGAAAACATCGTTAATGATGGTTACATTGACAGAATATGCGTGTATATAAATAAGTTACATCTTACTGAGAGAATCAGTTTAGCAGATTGGCTCGTTAAAATGTTGTTTGAATCTTTGTTGAATGCCACGACTTGAAGTATACGTGTATATAAATAAGTTACATCTTACTGAGAGAATCAGTTTAGCAGATTGGCTCGTTAAAATGTTTGAATCTTTGTTGAATGCCACGACTTGAAGTATACGTGTATAAAAATAAGTTACATCTTACTGAGAGAATCAGTTTAGCAGATTGGCTCGTTAAAATGTTGTTTGAATCTTTGTTGAATGCCATGACTTGAAGTATACGTGTATATAAATAAGTTACATCTTACCGAGAGAATGAGTTTAACGGATTGGCTCGTTAAAATGTTGTTTGCATCTTTGTTGAATGCCACGACTTGAAGTGTACATTTTATTTGCAAAAGTCAAGTCTACGGGTCAAGTGTGAAGATCAAGAGGAAACTTAAAGTGGGTGCTCTTATAGAAAGCCTTCCCCATCGATCATTCGTTTTGATGTTCCTAGCAGCTTGATAGCTTCTTTCAACTGCATATCAAACGCTGTTAAATCCTTTATCTAATACTTGACACACAAGGACTCTACAAAATATATTTATTTAAATATCAGAGCTGTCTTCTGATATTTGAATTGATGAAAATTCCAAATGTTAAGAATTTTGCGTATGAAAAACACTTCACGAAATTTGCCCTTCTCCAAGATGCAAATATTTTAAAATTCAATGAGCATCTTTTAAATTTTGTAAAATTATTATTATTATCATTGTCTTGAAAAATATATTTCATCAGTTATCATTGCAGATTTATTTATTTGTATACTTTCTTCATTCTTCATGAATGATTTTTTCTTTTTAAAACAATCAAGAAGATATTATGACGTTGGCTGATAGATAATGATGCTAATGGCTCTCTAGTTCAGCGGTAGCACTATCCATTCTAGCCCAGCATGCTGGTTGTGCTAACACTATCTATTCTAGCCAAGCATGCTAATTGAAATCTGGTGCTCAAAAACTCACTAAAAATAATAAAACATATCTCCAAATATTTCTTAAATGTGTCTTTGTTGTCATACGCTTTCAAAGATTTTTCAAGAATCACCTTCAGAACGAGATAAATATTTGAAAGATAAATTCGTCTTCTTTATGGAAGAATTTATGGTGTAACCAGGCTTATAAGACGTAGAAAGCTAGCAGGCCCAACCGAGAATGGTATGGCTGAATGCCGTTGAGAAGGTTCTTCAGTTTCAGCCTGTCAGGTATATATCCAAAAACCCACGCCCTGAATGGTAGGTGTGGAGGAGATTGATTGATCGGGCGACGGCAGTACTTGAGCTTAATGATGACTTAGAACATGAGGTTAATGATGACTTAGAACATGAGGTTAATGATGACTTAGAACATAAGGTTAATGATGACTTAGAACATGAGGTTAATGAGGATTTAGAACATAAGGTTAATGATGACTTAGAACATGAGGTTAATAATGACTTAGAACATGAGGTTAATGATGACTTAGAACATGAGGTTAATGATGACTTAGAACATGAGGTTAATGATGACTTAGAACATAAGGTTAATGATGACTTAGAACATGAGGTTAATGATGACTTAGAACATGAGGTTAATGATGACCTAGAACATGAGATTAATGATGACTTAGAACATGAGGTTAATGATGACTTAGAACATGAGGCTAATGATGACTTAGAACATGAGGTTAATGATGACTTAGAACATGAGGTTAATGATGACTTAGAACATGAGGTTAATGATGACTTAGAACATGAGGTTAATGATAACTTAGAACATGAGGTTAATGATGACTTAGAACATGAGGTTAATGATGACTTAGAACAAACAAAATATTAATCGAATTTTTAAGCATGAAGTTAGAAAAGCATAAATGTGTGAAAAAAAGGTACACACACATACAAGGATTTTTTTTAAAGTTGTTGTGTTGCCATCCCCCCCCCCCTGAACAACGAATCTTATTCTTCTTTTTTCGTGTAGGATCGTGTCTCATTTACCAGCTCAGTGCGTGATCGTACCTTTGGATAGATTTAGTGTCTGATGTCACTAAGCTCATTTTAAAAGTGATTCCAGTATTTCCAATTTACGCCCTTTTGGTTGATACTACCAAAGACGCCATCGCTAAAACTCATAATAAACAGCGAATCAAAGCAAGTGTCTTGGTAATTTGTAATGTTACAAATGGATTCTGCCTTACTCTTGCAACTTTATTTCCTCACCTAAATCAAGTCTTCTATCCTTGTGATGTCTGTTAACTCTTTGAACTATAAAGATAGCAAACTTTATACTCTCCCATCTTGTTTCCAATAATTTTCCATTGATCCTCGTGTCCTATCTCGAGTCTTCCCTCTGAAAATAAGAAACATTGAAAATATCTCCAACAATCGATTTTCTATGCGTTTGTGTTTGTTTTGCTAAACATTTAGTACACATCAAAATATACATAAGAAGTCAACAAATCCACAGAGAGAGATGATAGCGAATAACCAAAATTTTCGTAGTTTTAATTATTCTTTGCTAATTAACGTTCGCCAATCAAACAATGTGTATAAAAAAGCATAGGAGAATTTTTTTTTAAAAAGGACAATAACAAAAATCTTAAATTTTCCAAAATCACCCGCAGCTCCTAATGCACAATTGAAGCAGGGCCGACCTAAAGGAATCGGAGGCCCTAGGCGAAGTGAATTAGCTGGCCCTAGGCGAAGTGAATTAGGTGGCCCTAAATGTAATATAAAAATAAATAATAAATATTGAAAGAAGCTTGTGTGAGGCCCCAACTAATGATGAGACTTATTGGAGGCCCTAGGCGGCAGCCTAGTTTTCCTATGCCTAAAGCAGGCCCTGATTGAAGTCTCGTCATGGGCGTCCTGCATATCCTACCCGTGACGTCATATCAAAGAAATTACTGTTTATTATTAAATGTTCATAGTACTTCATAGTACTCAAGAACAGTTTTTAGCTAGGAAAACATTTGTACGCCTAAAATAGACGTGCTTTATTAGTTGGTCGTTTTTAATAACTATGCCTGAAGATGTCCCTGGGAACATTAATAAATGATGTGTTTTAAAATAGAAGAGTTGCTCCAGAGGCCGCTACCTATTCAAAAGTATGTGAGCTACAAAATGGTGTTTCTTCTATCTAGACTATCCCAGTAATGTTGGTAAAAGGAAAGTTTAAATTATTGAAACAATAATAAATTTTATTTCATAAATTTTACATTGAAACTCATAAATATTCAGTTTCTCTCATTTCATGTCATTGTCATACAATCCATGTTTTTACTTTATCAATTCATGACCACCATAAAGATTAGGAGACAGAAATGGATTAAGTTTAAACACTCAAATTCTCCCATTTTCTCTCTAAAAAAAATGTAATTTACTAACTATAAAAATACGCCACCTATGATATATTCTTTTGGGAAAGTAGAGTTTTGATAGCTTTGGCCCTTTGATGTTTTGATTTATAGATGGTTAATGGTTATTTCTGTCTTTAAAAATATGTTAATTTGTTATAAGCATTTTTATAACAATAAGCACCATTCCACTTTAAATTTAAAATAGTAGAGGTTAAGTGAATCCAGTAGTCATAGCAGAGGCGTCACTTGGGGAAGGGTGAAGGGATTGCGAAGAGCACCGGGCTACACCATCACAAGGAGAGACGCCAAAATAAAAATCTCTATAATCCTGTTTTTGGCATCAGCAGACTAGGAGGAGGTATATGAGGTAAGTCGTGATTGGGTGATAGTACTACTATGCATTAGTGATAAATGTTGTGTACAGAGGCGTCCCTAGGGGTGTTGTCACCCGTGGCGGTAGCTCATGTTGTCACCCCCTCACGACTTACCCCATAGATCCCCATAGACCTCCGACGTGTTTTCGAGTGCCAAATAACGGGAACATACGGAATTTTGCATTTTGGTGTCATTCCATGTGATGGTGTCACCCGGATCGGCCCGCCCCTTCCCGCACCCCCAAGTGACGCCACTGGTCATATACAATTCAGAAAGTGGAGGGATTTAGACCTTCCAACTTCTGGTTGCATGAGGTCGAGCATGTAAGACATAAAGAGCATGTAAGACATAAAGAGTTGTGGCGAGTAAATAAACATACAGACAGTTTGCTTGTGTGCAATCAGTGGCAGGTTCTCTACAAACCACTGCTATCAAATTGATCCGCAAATCGATGATATCATATTAACGACGCCTACATTTACTAACGTTACGACTAGCTGTTAGTTATTGTTTGATTTCATGACTTTGGTTACATGTGATACATTGTTTTTGAGCTCGTTAGTTTACTAACGTTAAATGTCGCGTTAATATTTCCTGTTTACTTCATTCATCAGTTGTGGGGGCTGGGTGTAAGAATGGATGACCCGATTAATTTTCCCCTTGAATTTATTATACTAATAAAAATTAATTGTTATTTTTAATTGGCTTCGCATAGAGTTTCTTTGGTCATTGGACATGACATTCCCTTCCTCTTTATCTTCATCACGTCCAAAGACATGTCTCGTCTTCTAGCAGCAAGACGACACTTTGGTCGTTTCTACTCTGGTCACAGAAAACTTAGTATACTATATGTGACGGACATATTTCTTTTCAATTAACAGCCATCCAATAACGTCCATCGCAAGGTTCCAGAGAGATATCAACTTTTAAGTGTGACCATGGCTTTCAACATTTCAAATCTGCTAGAGCGTTGTCCCCTAATGTTGTCTTCCGAGAGATGGTCCAGCTAAATTACAGATGGGGATGTTCATTCTTCTTTGTGAAATGTGCACCACTATTGAACTATGTTCTTTTAATTTGTAAATATATAGATCTATGTCATTATTTCTTTTTAAAACCGTATTCCAAAACTCTTAGACTCTTAGGCATTTTAGCATTATAGAAAGAAACAGTCTTACTGTTTTGGTAGGAGCAGGGGAAACAACATCGAAAGAGGGTGAAAAAACTTTGTAAAGTACAGCTACAACCGCATGTGAATGGGTAACAGCGGGGGAATAGGGGCAACTACTGTGTGGGTAGGGGCAACTACAGTGTGGGTAGGCACAACTACTGTGTGGGTAGGGGCAACTACAGTGTGGGTAGGGGCAACTACAGTGTAGGTAGGGGCAATTATTCTGTGGGTAGGGGCAAATACTGTGTGGGTAGGGGCAACTAAAACTTCGGAAAGGGTAAAAGCAGCGTTGGAACGGGTAACATCAGCGTAGAATGGAGGATTCCTAGTGGCCTCATGCAAGTGGCATCACCCAATAAAGATACGCCGCCGCTGCTGGTGGATCGTTCACGACAGCCGATAAAATTATGAGTTATGAGTGATGTCCCCTGACATAAAGGGGTGTTTGTTTGTAAACTAAGATTTAGCGGTTGGGTTCAATGTTTAAGATGTCGCTAGATTTCAACCAACTGTTTGAGAGATAAGCGGTTAGCTAGCTAACACACAGCACACTATAATCTCTGACGTCATTTACCCCACATCGGGGAAGTAGGACACATTCGTCACCAGTCCGACACACCGCAAGTGACACAACAAACGAAGTGCGTGTTGTTGTAATTCGGCAATCTACACCAAATGTCCGTTCTTGTTGTTTTTTTTCTTCGTAAATTAAAACCAGTATAATGCGCCCTTTAAAAATTATTCTTTATTGCCTTGGATTAAACTGACAATTTTCGTTTGTTTATTGTGTAATTTTTTTTTTTAATACTACTGAGTGACAGTACATCTTTAGTGAACATCAATCATGCCTAATATTCGAGATGACAACACATTGAAAGTGAGTGGACGAGACGTGGGCAAAGGTAACAGCTAGTTTCTTTCTGTTGGATTTTGTTTGAGCCACTTAAGATGACAGTTTTCTGTTCACTGATATGGCATTAGATTGGTGGCTCGAAATGTATGCCTCTCATCTAGGCCATTAATAAAGGGTCTCACAGATAACCTGAACACCGGAAGAATTGAGTGAACATTTAATTTTGATGATTTGTTGTTGTTTTTTGCTTTTTTAGTTTGCAATTGTTTTATATTACATTTATTAAAATTAAAATACACATGTTTTTATTAATTAAAGTCAGAGTATCTTATGTGTTGCTAATAATCCATGGCTTTATTTATGAGTCAAAATTGTATAATAGATTTTAATTAAATTAATAATTAAAATAAAACTATAGTATCCCAAAAGACTACAATAAACAGGAAATTATTTAATGAAATTTTATTGTGTTGACATTTTAAATGCCAGTTAACTTCAAAAATTCCGAATGAAAATACCAATGAATGATTCATTGACTATGATTTTAAGTCACTGTCTAGTCCCCGCAAAATACCAATGACTAATGTACAATTCTACTTACAGATGAGCTGGGCCCCACAAGTCACTCAAGTAAACGTAACGATCAAGGTAAACACATAGTTGTTTAATTTATTTTTTTTAAAAATAATTCTCAGTATAATATTTCACTAACTTTGTTGTAATTATTACAAGATTGGTTGGGTCAAATACAATTGTTAAAACGATTGTCTCTCTTTTCAAATTACATAAGTTATTTTATATAAAGTTGGGCAAAACGTTGTGGGATCGACAGATTGCTAATACTATAATTAAATCCTGAAAATGTTATCAGTGGTGTTTACTATTCTTGCGTTTCTAAGTCAGTTTCTTAACATTTTATGCTGGTTTCTCAGGTTTTCTCAAAGTAAACAAAGCAAATCAAATATTTTGTCTCATAAAGACTTACAAACTTATTTTATAAGATATTTAACTGAAAAAAGTATTTTAAACTCAAACGGTGAAATTTGTGCCTACAGGTGATCACGAATGTGAGGAATTGGACGAAGGAGCTGGACCAAGCGAACGCTGGATGACGTGCTCGAAGAACCCTGGCCATAAAAACTTCATACCGGTCGCCGGTTTGACCTTAGAGGATCTCCCCCCCGGAGTACAGGGACACGGGCGTGTTTGAGCTCATCCGGCTCTTATCTGATCTCACGGTCAAAGTGTGCGTCAACTACACGAGCAAGAACCGACCGGACGGCTACATCTTCTCTAACTTCAGGGGTCAGACAACGGCTCACACTGGCACCGGGTTTGTGGTGCAGTGCGAGTTTCACGAAGGGGTCAACAAGGAATGCTCGTGTCCACAATGCGTGGACACATCCGACTCTCTTAAGCCATCCAGGTGGTGGAGTGTGTACGTCAGGACGGCCAAGCACGTTGTGTTCGACGAAGAAGAAGTCAAACGCTCCGTCATAACGGCTGATCTTCAACAAAGCGCTCAAGGGGAAAGTACCAACGCAACCCCCGGAATAATTTCATTAGCACTTCATGGTGTAAGGGAAATAGCGAGTGACTTTAAACGCGACCACTTTGAGATGGAATGCGTCACACACGACAAGGAGGCAGGACAATATCTGGCCATCGCCAGTTCTAAACTCAGCTCCATGAGAAAGTTACTCTGCCACACCAGGCAGGATGACGAGAGTTGGTCACCTTTATCCGTGATCATCTCCTACCCACATGGGTTTGACAAGATGGTAACTGTGGGGGGATGGATAGACAGGACGGTCCAGGCAACCGAGGGGTTTCATTACAACACAGAGATGACCGAGTACACGTATGACACGGCCACCTGCTACGGTAGCAGTGGGGCGCCGGTGTTGGTGCTAGGAAGGGGCGTCAGTCTGAGCAACGTTTTTGGATTGTTTGGTCCCATTTGGTACCACGCTCATAGCGGGGCGTCCAGCTCACGAGTGGGGAGGAGTACGGTGGGGGTTGACTGCATTCTCTCTCCCAACAGCACATCTACTCCATATCGAGAAACTGCTTCGACTTAATCACAACAACAATGGGGCTTATTTTCTTGACTCGCGCATTTATTTGCTATTGTTTTGTCTTCTACGTTAACATAAATTCGAAAACAGCAAATTGTATAACTTAACTAAACAGTGATGAACATAGCTCGTGATGACGATAAGGCAAATTTATAAATAACTCACTTCGTGTTCACCTTTTAAACACGGATGGACATTTTTATCCCTTAGTACATTGTAGATACATGTGTTTCTAACAGAGCTTTACGTTGCTGCAAGAAAACTGAATTTGATTTTTTTCCTATCCAAAACGTTTGTCTTTAATTAAGTAGTTCCTACTGTCAGAGACATCGATATTGCTGTTTTAAAGGTTTAGTTATTTCTGAGGAAGTTTTTCTTATTAAAACTTATTTTGTTTAGATTACTTATAAGTTTAAATTTACAAAATTTCAACAAAAGGTCCGCGTTGATAGCAAAAAACATTTTTTCACCTTGTATGATAGCGATGTTTCCAAATATATATCATTATAAACATATTTCATTTTTAATATGAATCGTGTCAATGAAATGTCATGGTACTATTATGTGTCACTGTAATGGCTATACAAACTCTTTGATAAATCACGATGAACAACCTTTAATGATATACCAGAATTAGCAGTTTTAAAAAAGGAAAATAAATTTCAAAACAAACATTTGATACTTGCCTTTTGTGTAATTGTGTATTAAAGATATCTTTCTAAATATCTTTGTAAATACTGTGTACAGATATTTATTAATTTTAAGAAGTCTTTTTTTATTCGAATAGAATTCTCTATTGTCAGAAAGCCATTGGGTTATTTCTATGCTTAACATTAGCACTATTTAGGTAAATTTGAACTCATAATCCTTTTTTTTCTCTTATACTTATAATTTAAACATTACATTAAAAAAAATTTAGTCATTTTAAAAATGTATAGATATCTCTATCTTTTTTTGTTAGTCCCATAACCTCTTTTTTTGAGGTCGTAGGGGATCCTAATGTTTCCATTAGAACAGTCTCGGGGTTGATAGACACTGGTGGCGCCCATCCCTCTCCAGGTCAGCGGGGGACTTTCTTAGCTTAGTCATTTCTCAACATTGTTATAGTGGCTTTTCTTGGACTCAATCCCACGCCCCTCAGCTTGTGAGGCGAGCGCACTTTCGACTTCGCTACCAAGCACTTTTTTATTAACACTGCATGAAAATTTTAGCGAACAAAATGTGGATGAGACTACAATCAGGCTTATAGATAAATAGTTGGATAACTTGCAATGGGGTATGAGTGAGCCTGAAAAGACGTCACAAAATAGCAAAAGTTTCGACAAGGAGCCTTGTTCAACGAACATATTTTAAGAGTACACAAATGCACAAAACGAATCTAAGAAATTAAAACTTATCGGCGGTGAGATCCAGAGCCAAATGAAGCAATACTAATGAAAATTGCATTTAAAAAAGCAACATGAAGAAAATATGGGGACAAACAATTATTAAGGCCGTAGATGTATTCTCAGAAGGGACCTGCATCATCATTACGTGCGCAACACAGAAGACGCTAGCACCATGCGCACTGCTATCTCTCATTAGATGTGCGCACCGCGAGTGAATAACATCCGCACCGCACCATGGATGGCAGGAGAGGCAGGAAAACAATGTGGCCATGGTGGTGCATTACATCGCAGGGAAAGCTCCACAAAGTAGACAAAAAGAGAGAAAAGATCTACAGTTGCTTGACTAGTTCTGTGGATCTTGGCTGTTAGTCTCATGGGCGATCCTTCGTTGGTACCAAAAGTTGGTCACCAGCTTAGAGAATGATTTCCAGTAAAGTAAAACCTTAATTTCATGGTTTGATCATCCATAGTAAGTTTTTAAAAAATAATATTGGTACCAACATTTTGGTTCATTAGTTATTTTTTAATTGTACTTCTATTACTGTTTGTTTTAGAGTCATTGCATTACTCTCTATGGATTATCATCTAATGATTAATCCTCACTATAAAAGTGTTCAAAGTAAATTTTCCAAATGAGGCTGCGAGTTATGTATAAGAGACAAAATAACATACATAGTTACATAGAGTACACCTCGACATTTGAAATGGGACTCTTTAATAATTTAGTTATAAAGGAATAAAACAAAGACCTTAAAAGAAAATTATACTTTTTGAAACTTTGGTGACTTTTGACAAACAGCCTATATTATCTTTTAAGCCAACATCGTGTACAAAAGAAACTTATCGCACTCACAGTCTCACTCAACATCTATTCTTCTCCTACTACTGTAACTTAGCCTCAGAAAATTTACTCTAGAGAAAATCTGTAAAATATTCAATCAATTATCACGTTAAAAAACCAGCAAAAACCTTTAGAAAAAAAAACAGTGCAAAACAAATTATTTTAAACCCCATTTATTAGATTAAAAGCAAATTATCTGCGCAAAATTTATATTTTTTAAAATGTAGACGTAAAACTGATATTGATAACAATGAAAATAGAAAAAAAAAGCGTTATAAACTTCGCTATGGCCAGGTGATCAAATGCCATATGTAGCACGCGTAGACATTTCTTATAGCCAAAAACAGTATCGACATCAGCTAATAGTTTTGCTTATTACAAAATAGTTACTTAAATTAATTTAATACGAGTCGTCAAATCTGCCTCTCTTTGCTTTTTAATGATGTTTCTCGTGTCAAACGTGTTTTGAGAATATTAAGAAAAATGTTTGAAAAATATAGTATAATTAATCACCCTAGAAATACCATGCTTCCACAAAATCTTACCTACGCAATATTTCAACCAACACACAAGGCAATGCAAATTCGTAATTGGATACTTTGTTTTTGTTGCGATGTCAATTTTAGTCACAACCAATGATATACCTCTATTTACATTGGAGCCCATGCCGTTGCTCTGCAACAGGAAACGCTGGGATGGCGTCGGTGTTTGTGGGGGATCTTCATAGTGACGTCACTGAGTCTGATATCTACAACAAATTTTCCCAAATCGGAACGGTTTTATCCATCAAGGTAAAGTATCAAATATTAGGTGTTAGCATTTCAATCTATTAAACGGGTAATTCATATCAGACAAAGTATGTCTTATTATATTGATAATTTGGAACTCAAATGTTAAGAAAAGAATATTTTAATGACAAAACACAAAAAATTGTCAATGAATTGTTTAAATTTAGCAATTATACTTTAAATACACGTATGGCTATTCCAGGTGTGTCGAGACTCCTCTACCGGCAAGTCCCTAGGCTATGGATATGTGGTTTATCAAGATCCAGAAGATGGTAAGACTACTAACAGGGGCTTAAAATCAGCTTTAAAGTAATTTTTAAAATGTATCCCTAACTTTATAATCATGTCAAATACCAAAACATTCAAATGATAAATATCGTAATGTTTTAAATAAATACACGATTTCGTTAAGTGTGTGCAAAAAATATAAATGTTTAAAAAAACTAACATCTTTCTCTCCATATGTCATATGACATTATCTCTCATATTAAAATTAATTTGCCCTATGTTTAAGTCCATGATGATTTAACTATTTCACAGAAAACAGACCACAAAATTTCTACTGAGCTTTTGGGCAGAAAGTATTTTTAGATGAAATATACGATATGATTGCCCTACAATTCATAAATATTTCTTCATGATCACATTTCACAGGTCACAATGATCCTCTGTATAAATGGATCAAACTTTGTGCCTTGTGGCCCTGTAAATGTCCAGAACATGAGTTTTATGTTGTTGTTATTTTAAGGGGAGTATCATTAACTGCCTATGTCCACCTTTGTTGTGTCCGCTTATAGCGGAGAAAGCGGTGGAAATGCTCAACTTCGACGTCCTACAGAACCAAAGTATCCGTGTGGTGATGGCCGACAAAGCCAACTTGCAGCACTCCTTGCAAGGGAATGTCTTTGTCAAAAATTTGGACCGCAGCGTGGAGTCCAACATGTTACACAGAGCCTTCTCGCCGTATGGGAATATTTTGTCATGCAAGGTAAACGTTCAATAAGAACAACATTTTATTTTTTCAACAGTTCGTTTTATGAAAATTTAAGTTTAATTTTTTTTTAAATATAATACTTTTTCACACCTAGACGAGTACAAATGCACTTAAGTGAATAAATATAAAAAAGTAAACCATTTTGATTCCTTAGATTCACCACACAAAAACACTTTAGAGACCACTATACATCTCAATACCTTATTTTGAAACATATAAACACATTACAGACAATTATATATCTCAATTCCCCTGATTCATTTAACACAAACACTTCCTACACAGCTACAAAGCTTTT
Source organism: Radix auricularia (assembly GCA_002072015.1). Classification (NCBI taxonomy): domain Eukaryota; kingdom Metazoa; phylum Mollusca; class Gastropoda; family Lymnaeidae; genus Radix; species Radix auricularia. The sequence continues at coordinate 43,289 of MUZC01000337.1, read as the reverse complement.
TTTTTTNTTTTTAAAAAACGTGAATTTGTGCTCCCTTAGGTCCCACATGGCAAGAAGGGTTCAAAGTGCCATGGATTTGTACAGTTTGAGACCGAACATGCTGCCAATGCTGCTATCAATGGAATGAATGGGACCATGTTTTGTGGGAAAAAGCTGTAAGTTCAATAAGCCATCATTTTTAAAACGTAATTATTCATACGACAGCATTAACGTAGAAAGAGAGAGAGAGAGAGAGAGAGAGAGAGAGAGAGAGAGAGAGAGAGAGAGAGAGAGAGAGAGAGAGAGCGAGAGAGCGTCTAGTTAGTTTGAAATAATATACAATAAATTGTCGTAAAACTATAATAAACGATGCTTTGGTGAGAAATTTTACCATGAGGCGTCTAATACTTTATCTTAAATAATCTAACCATATTGATGATTGATTTTGTTCTATACTGAAATACCGTATTCCTTGATGTTTAGTATTTTTTGGAGCAACGTTATTTTCTCTTGCAGAATGAAGGGGGGGGGGGATTTAATCCATTTATTTCACCCGGCATACCTGAATACTACCTGCGTGAACAATTGTCTTCCTAAACTCAAAGTCTCCCAATTTTTGTTTGTTTGTTTTATTTCTGTTTGTGTGTGTTTGATTCACTGTGATGTCTGCCAAGGTGATGAATATGCAATATCTAAACTATGAGCCGATGCATCGCATGTCAATGAATTAAAGACTATAGATTTTGGTATAATATGTTTGTGAGGGCTCTTTGCAACAATGCTATAAAACAAAACACAACACGTTGTATTATTATCCATTTACCGTCATAAAATTTAAGTCTAAAGACTTTTGTATGACATGTTTGTAAGGGTTCTTTCTAGCAATTCTATCAGCCTGTACATAACACGTTGTCTTATCTTCCACTGCCCGTCACTAAGTTATGTTGGACATTTCCTGAACCGTGACCAGCGAGAGCCCCCTGCCGAGACTCCGCCATCTTGTGGAACTTCGTCATCAAGTCTTCGAACCGTTTACATCAAAAACTTGGGCCACAATGTGGATTCTATCTTTTTGAAAATTACTTGCTCGCCTTATGGGGAAGTATCCAATGTCAAGGTAACAAATCAAGAAGTGTTTTTATTAGTCGATATTACTATGGCGATTCCTTCAGAATACGAAAACCTCAAGAGTGGTACTTCATGCGTAGGATTATCAACGTTCTCATTACTACCCACCCACACACACAAAATTAATCAATAATTTAAAAAATTAGAAAATAAATAAAATAAAATAAAATAATCACTCCTAATTGCACTAATCAAATATGAGATACTTTTCTTTTTCTTGCTTTTAGATAATTCGTGACACTGATGGATCCTCAAAAGGTTTTGCGTTTGTAACATTCAAGAGAGTAGAAGAAGCCGTCAAGGTATACGTTATTTGCTTGATTGAATCATGTTAGTTATATTTTATTCGATTTTGTTATTGTAGACACAAGTTAGACTAAAACTAAACTTGGTTAGGCTTAAGAATATAATTTGAGTTTAGATCGCAGATATGAATGACAAATCTACTTGAATGGTTTAAGAATTTGTAATGGAAATTTGATTTTCGTCCCTTGTCCCAGAAGAATTATTTTTTTGTTGGAGTTAAATTACCTACAGTATTTTTTAAAATTTCTTTTAAAACAAATTTTATTATGATTCATCCATCTACCCAGTAGAAAATGTTTTCATTTTTATTTATAATATAGTCATTAAAGAAAAACGAACATTGTGAGACATAGCCCTAAAGCACTCCTTGTGTGCAGTTTAAAACCTTTCGACATTTAATTATGAATTATAAAGAATATATGTTTCAGGCTTGGTCAAGATAAATCAAATCACGTAGAAAATATGCCTAATAAAGACAGCACGCCACAGACTTTGTCTTATAATATAAATAATTTCTGATTTCGGACTCCCTTATTTAAAAACCATATTTTCTACAGGCAATTGAGATGCTGAACGGCAAGGAGATCGATGGAAGAATTCTATTTGCAGGACCCGCCATGAAGAAATCAGGTCGAAAGAATCACCTTCAACACCCAACGCCAGGTCACGACCAGCATCTTTCACAAAGTCACGAGTTCAAGGAAATCGTTATTGAAGATGACCCAAATTTCGAAACGAAAAACTGTCTGAGCCACCCCGAGCAGCAACCACACCTCCACCTCAACTATCACCGGCAACAACAGCAACATCCGCACATGATAACGGTGAAAAGCAACATGTTTCCAGCGATGCCCTCACAAAAACATCAGCAAGGCCAGCAGACCACAAATCCGTTTACACATCAGCTGAGTCTTCAAAACAACCCCTACAGTCCTGTGGGTGGCGTACAGCTTCCTAATATCGGCTCAACACTTCCAGACGGGCTGGAGAACAACACGGGGCTCGTCTTACCACAAATTTACCAAGGAACTACTGTCTCACTGCAGCCGCTGCAGGACAATGGCGATGCAGTAGTGTACATCAGCCAGGACCAACAAGATAACACCTCCCTTGGTGGCTGTGAACAACTCCAGCCACAGCCTGACTCACAAGAACCACAGCAACAGCACACCGGAACTGACAGCTCGGCCCCTACTACATCCCAGGGAGTAAACCTCTACGTGAAACATCTGGATGACGATGTAGATGACGTCATACTCAAAGGGATGTTCTCAAAATTCGGAGAAGTCATCAGTGCCAAGGTACGAGACAATTCTTCATTGACACTAAATCACAGTAGTTGCCTTTCGACCAAGCAGTGTTTTTATTTCATTAAGTTAGCCTGTTATTTAGCTTGGAAAATATTATTTTAAATGTTTTTATCTTTGCTGCTAGAGTGCGCTTCAATATGAAAAAAGCTGCAGGATACTTTAAAATATTTAAATTGAGCTCTAACATCTGTATCGTAACTCATTTCAACGAAAAAAGTGATAAAATATGATCATTGTTTTTCTATCGAGTGTCACTTAAACTTATCTCTGTTGAATTCATTTAATTAAAACTTGCTTGGTTACTCACGTCACGTTAAAGTATTAAAATTAATTAATTTTAATTATTCTAAAATTATTAAAGTTTCAGATCTTATTTAAAGAATGATTAAACAAGATATTATAATGAGCCATGATTAATGATAGGCATTGAAACATTTTTATCCATCAAGCGTTTTTATCGTAAACAATTTTTTCTGAAATACTTAGCTTCATCGCTACTTTATTAAAAGGAATTTTTAAATATTAAAATTAAAGTATTTTAATTTACATTAAAAAATATCTATTAGGTCATGATGGAGGGGGAAAAGTCGCGTGGATTTGGCTTTGTTTGTTTCGCACGCGCCGAAGATGCTGCACGAGCTACCAGAGACATGCGCAGACGAGTAGATGATGTCAACAGAAAGCCACTGTACGTCGCCCCCGCTCAAAGAAAGGAGGAGAGACAAGCGTTCTTTCGGGAGAAACTGAAATCGAGGCAGAGCGAGATTCACACAGGGGACGTGGACGGGGGTCAAAAGTGCATCTCTCACGTAGATGGTTCCAAGACACACGAACCCCAGACCATGCCCCAACAAGGTAATCAGATGGCCTTGAACCTACCTGGCGGAGACAGCTCCAACGCGGCGTTTAAACCCGAGCACTTAAAGCAAGAGGAAACAACCAAACTCATCGAGCCACCAAATAACACGGGAAACACTCTTCCTCAACCGCCCGATCAAAATTCGACCGACAATCAATGTATCTACAGCAATAAATTCCAAAGCATCTTTCGGACGCTTGCGAAGCGCAACAATTTTTACAACTTTGAATGTTTTAACGTCGAGAACCTAAGGACGCCCCTGATCAAACCAACCCGCCTGTCCAATTCAACGGAAGAGCGAAGTTTGAGCTTCCACCACCGGTCAGAGATAGATTCAAGCCCATGGTTTCCGTTCCACGTTGGCGGTGACAGCGATAACGTGTCAACCTCGGATTCGGTTCTGAACAGCATAAACGCGATGCTTTCTCCAAGACCACCTGATAGCTCAAAGCGGAACGATGAGCTCATAATGACAAAATCAATGTCTCCATGGAAAATTACCGACTGTAAAGAATCTTCCATTAATTACGGGAAATCAAACTGTTTCTCAAATTCAAATGAAGAACATGGAAAGTTTTTAGCCCCTATCGGGTGTAAGCAGGGTTCTCAGGAAAAGGAACCAAGAGCTATTGGGAGGTCTTCAGCCGACAAACCGAGACCGAATCAAAACTTTAACCTGCGACCCAGGCCCAACTCAAGGCTCGTCCCCCACACGTCCGAGAGTAAAAGAGATTGCGACCTGCTTGTCCCTTCCCAACAGCCCGCGGGAGAAGGAGTCTTCTACTTTTATGGATCCTCTCAAAACTTACCAAGCAGCTACATCATCAAGAAAGATATCCCAACTTTCGAAGGTCTTTTTAATTCACAGAACTCCGTTTCGTTTTCTAGGAATGCACTTTCAGAGAACGCTATACCTCCATCGAGAAACTGTGCTACCCAGAATATAATCCCTTTTCCCCAAAGTGCAGCATTCTCTGACACTGGGTCCTACACCGTAAATGACAGCTCAATATTCCACCAAAAGCCAAAGCGTGGTAACGCCAGTATCGATACTTTGCTGCCGCTAGAGCCTCTGAGGAATTCACGAACGAGAACAATTAGTAATCCCTTAGATTCTGGCTCTCGTCGACCAATGCAGGCTCTAAAACGGAAGAGCGATACTGCCTTCGACCTTGACCTGGAGGACTACGGTTTTGGTTTGAGCAATCATTGGGGCGCCAAGAGACGTATGATAGCGCCCCCTCTTCGAAATGATCAGTATTCTCAGGTAGGGCCCGTCATTTAGTTTTGTTCTGATGCTGGAAATAATTAACTCCACTTCTTTAGCTAAACCGTATCTCTCACCTCATATAAGAATGGGGTAGATTTTTATCAGGAGGGTAGAAGTAATTTAACAAATTTCGCGTAACAACTAATCGAATTTGACACATCAATCTTATAACCTTCTTTTAAAATTTAATTTCCAGTAACCAATATAGATAACTGTTTTCATTGACATTAATGTATTAAATGAATGTGAAATTCGTATTCTTTTAAATAAATGACGTAAATCATAATGATTGGTAAGATTATTTTTAATGGGGGCGATTTTAATAATAGTTTGCAGTATTAAAAAGAAATTATGAACAAAAGTATTTAAACAATTTTTAAAAAATTAATAATTATATTATTATATTAATTATTTATTAATTGGTTTTAAAAGGAATAACATAGAGAATAATCGTTCTTTTTTAATGAATGTTTGTCAACTTAGGTCAGAGCAACTTCTCCTACGATTGAGATACCCGGACAAGGCCTCATCAGTCTGCGGACCATGTCCAGTTGGCCAGTAGACCAACAAAAGTTCGTTCTTCTGGAGCCTCTGAAGTCTAGATTGACTGAAGTCGTAGAAGGAATGTTGCATGAAGCGTCAGTAAAAGAAATGTGGGTTCATTACAATATTTCTCAAATTTCTGTTATGTTGGCGTTGCATTTAGATTAATTTGTTCGACTTTCTTGTGAAACAAAAAGGAATGAGGGTAAAATGGGCTTGGACTTTTTTATACAGCATTGTTTGTTTTTAAGTTTAGCATGTTTACCATGCAGGCATCATAGAGTACAAGGAATTTTAGACAATTACCATCCATTTATAAGTTTAAATCCTTATGTTACACAATAGTTGCAAACTAAAAAGGGATTTTATTTCTTAATGTGATCTCATATGTATATCCTTACATTTTAATGCACAGTTGGAATCGGGAATTGAGTGCGCTGACACAGGAGGATATCCAGCTGAAGGAGATGGTCACTTCACTGGCTGACCGCCTCGTGACAATGATCATGGAAATGGATGTTGCGGAAATTCTCAACCTACTACAGTCAAAGGACCACCTTGTTTACTTGGTAGGAAATCTGATAGTGACATGTACTTGGGTTAAAGTCTCATTGATCACAAGTGAAACACAGTTATTGGGTTGCTTTTTTTAAGATTATGTCCCTTTCCTTACATAAGATGCTTTTTAAAGAAAGAAAAAAAAAGGAACATTGGACACAATATCCCAGTAACATTTTAAATAATCTTATTTTTTTCAAAGATAATTTTTTTTTTCATTGTACAGGTTACACAAGGTTTAAAACAGATTGAAAACTTCGATAAAGTGGGAGGTGCCGACATGTCTGACTACAAAAAGGAGGAAATGGAGACAGAGCTCCATCTACCGGATAAAACCGTCTTTGAAACCATGAAACGATGAATAAATCATTCTTTAATTGAGCAATGCCTTTTGTGTTCAGGGACCTCTAAGCTTAAATTTTATTTTGTGTTCAGAGTTCAAAGCTTAAATCTGCACGTTATACCCTTCCCAGTAACACTCCATTTTTTTCTGAAACGAGATTAGGAAAATGTACATTAAAAAATTTAGACTTTTGTTTGTAATGTCATTAAGATTTAAAGAAATTCGGGTAAATTAAATTTTCAATGCAAGAGGCAACTCACCATATTTCAAAATTTAGCGTCTAAACAAAGCTAACATTTGAAAACAAAGCCAATCATTTTCATGGCTTATATAAGGCTGTATATGGGACCTTCGGGCAAAGTGATGTGTAATATTACTGTATATGGGACCTTAGGGCAAAGTGATGTGTAATAAGGCTGTATATGGGACCTTAGGCCAAAGTGATGTGTAATAATGCTGTATATGGGACCTTAGAGCAAAGTGATGTATAATAAGGCTCTATATGGGACCTTAGGGCAAAGTGATGTGTAATAATGCTGTATATGGGACCTTATAGCAAAGTTATGTTTAATAAGGCTGTACATGGGCTTAGGGCAAAGTGATGTGTAATAAGGCTCTATATGGAACATTCGGGCAGAGTGATGTGTAATAAAGATATATATGGGATTTTCGGGTGAAGTGATGATTAATAAGGCTTTGTGTCAGACCTCTGAATAAAGTTAGGTGTAATATGCCTGACCTAATGATTTATCATCCAAGGTGACCTTTATCACTGGAACAGTATCGTCTTGTCCCCTTAACTCACGCAGCTAATTTGAAAGGTTAATAATTGTAACAGTAAACTGGGCTATCAATCATTTAGTTTAAGTGTCTTAAACCCCACAGGTACGGAACACGAAGCTTTGATAATATTAGAACATTCGCCAAAACGAAACAAGCAACAAACGAAATTTATAACGACACAAAAATTAATAAACTGTAAAATAATCATTACAAATAGCTGTAAGCTTTTCAATAATAATTGCGTTTATTTATTCATTTTTCCTCCCAAGAGAGAAGAGCATATGTATATAAATATGCAATCATAAATATGTTTGCCGCTAAAGACGCAGAGTAGATTAGTGATCACCTTTTATGGAATAGAAGTTAGAATGACTATCTTCACACATAAACATAAAGAATAGAAGTCTTTATAACTATGATGACAAACTAACTTGTGGAACAGCAGCTGTAATAACACACAAGTTATTATGTCTCTGCTATCAAATGAATGCCAACAGCCTCACTAAGTGGTTTGTAGACTATCAAATTGACAACTTCCGTAAGCAAGAAAACAACGTATTGATTCATTGTGTTTAATTCCACTTATTAGAGAGATGTTATGGAGTAAGCGACACAGACCTCTTTCACCTGCTGGTATAAGACATTGGTGAACATTTGATATACCTATAAGTATAAGTAGATGGATAACATGCAAAGAGGGTATGAGTGATCCTGACAAGACGTCACGTTTTTGTAACATCTTCTCAGGCTCACTCACACCCTGTTTGCATTTTATCCATCTACTTATCTATGAGAATGATAACAGTCTCACCCACAATTTTTTCGCTTATATATATTAATAAATCATTTACTCAGAATAACTTGATAAACATGTGAAGAAACAAGACATCATATGACTCGTTATACATTGTTAAAAATCTGATGAACCAGTTCATCATACATGCGATTCAATAAACAGCCTCGGGATAACTCTCACTCATAATTTATCACTAACAATATTCTTTTATAAAACGGACTATGAAAAAGAATATTTACATAAAAAAACAACAAACAACAACAAAAAACGAGGTATTTCTTTAACTTTTAAAATTGTTTCCTAGCATGATGCAAATAATATATTTGTATGAATTAAACAGCATGTGCATGCATATAAAATAACCTCAACAATAAAAACAAATTCTACATTTAACTCCATAAGAAATGGGAGGAGGAAGGTGGCAGAGGCGCAACTATTTAGAGTATGCGTGTTAAAAGTAACATTTTTTAAAGAATAATTTTTTTCGTGCAAGTCATAAATGTAAACTTTCAATTTAAAGGAATATTTCGATTCATGGAGTAGTTTGTATCCATTAATATTAAGTGATTCTATGGCCCACCATAAAATAAACAAACCCAAATGGTACTTTATTTTATTAAACCTGATTTGGATTTCACGTCTCCACCTCATTTTCAAAACTTTTTCAAAGTGATTCCACTCTTTGTTAGTGGAGATTACTTTGCATGAAAACAGCTTATAAGTTAAGGTATCAGGTTAATTTCATCATTTAAAAAATATGATCAATAATTGTTCCCCATTAATTTTCTTGGCTTGATTTTAATTTTCCTTTTTGTAAATACACTTGAAATTTGTATAAAACTCATTCAAAATATTAAATAAATTATAATCCAATGTTATTGATAACTCTTAGAAGAGTTAAAATCCTTTCAGTTGTATCAGCTTTGCTCCCAACCAGTTCAGTATACCACCTTGTGGTATATTGTTTTGGCACAAATGAGATGACTCTCATGACCAGAATTGTTTGAAATGAGATTAAAGCTTCTAAAGTTTATATGACACCAGTAAACTCGGATCTATTTTTTGGCGTATTTCCACGAAGAAGGCCGATTCTGTGATTTGGTAAAATTTTATCTCATAAAAACAACTTTCCAGAAATATATGCACATGTGATGTAAAATATGTTCAGCAGCATGAACTTTGACATATGCAATAAATATGATTTAACGAATATCCCAAAATGTGTAACGTTTATCCTACTTTGGGACTAGTTCTATAGACAGCGTCCGTTAGTATCCCCAAAAAGGATAGAGCTTAATTCTCCTAATGTTGCTGACAAGGTTACAGTTCATAATCCCGTCTGAAATCAACTAAGCCTCAAATTCTGTGTCCAATGCGTTCCCGAGCTCATCAGGGGGGCGCAACTCGATCTGAAAGTTATGAAGCTTTCCCTCCGACTTGAGTTGCCTGGAGTACATTTTGAAGGCAGCCCCTAGCGCCAGCGCCATCTTGCGGCCGTTGTGGGACGAGTCACAGAGAAACGCGTGGCAGGTGGCTGACCTGGTTCTGCTCCTGGACGCCAGCTCGCTGACCACGATGCAGGTAAACACGCGCCAGTACTTGATGTCCTGGACGCCGTAGGAGATGAAGTCTATGGACAGGAGCCCCACGGGGGCGACTCCTGGAACCTTGTTACTCTTGTGTTCTCGGAGGTCAAGGCCCTTAGGGGAGACAACGACGTAGAGTAGGGGCAGTTCAGTCTGAAAGTGGCAAAGCCAAATTATGAACTAATACAAAACATTGCTTCTTTCAAGTTCCATTTACTATTATTCAATTATAATTGAGCTTTGTCACTGGAAATGGCTCAACTATTTTTAATTGCTGTTTTTTTAAATGGCGTTATTTTAACATTTTATTCTGGTTTCATTTAAAACCCATGTTTGCTCTAATGGCAAAACAAGTACAGCTATTTTGAAACAAATATAATCGAGGTGAGGTTTAAGCAACACAAAGTATTACAAACAAACAAAAAATGTGATAACCTAGCAATGGCAAAATTTAATAAATAGTTTTTTTTACTTAAAAGCCATTAACAGCTGACACATAATCTAGGCTGAGTGAAGGGTACATAATTCGGTAATATTCAAGCTAACACGAAAGCAAAGCTCTCAATGAGTTAATATATATATATATATAATTCTCTACATGGTCCGACCATGCCGGACAAGAAGTAGCAAACTGTCTGACCTCTGACCCCACCGACAAATCAGATTGCAAGAAAAGGTAGTAAACATTCAACATTTCTGTGAATTGAAGTAAATTACTGTGTTCTTTCAGAACAACAAAATAACATACATTTCGTAGTGTAATGCTTATAATATTCGCCTAACAAGCGGAGATGAAGATCGCGATTTCAATCCCCAGCTAAGACATTACTTTAAAAAAAAAAATTTTAAGAGTTTGTTTTTGTGCCCGTTCATTTCCCACTATCTTTTCGATCACCATAACAAGCACTAGACGAGTGGGAATAAGCTTGACGAATTATTTTTGTCAGGTTATTAGTTTATGGTTAGCACATATTTCCAGATCAACAATGCGTCGCAGTTATCCCCGCATCCGAGGTTCATTGGCGTTGTTCTGATTTCGTCGTGATGTATTTTGTGTCTGTTCAGACCCACCCCCAACTTTCTTTGCGCTATCTATGAGCAAATCTGCGGCTTATGATACGCCGCGGGCATCTAGTGCTAAATAATGTGTAACTAAGTAAACACGCTAAATTGTCATCCAATAACCAACTTGTGTATAAATAATTCAATCGTTTGACAACAAACGTATAATCGGTCACAGAGTTTTACGATGATGTCTCTTGGGTTTACCTTAGTTTTCTCCTCCATCTCGGCTCTAACGGCCCGGACCATTTCGTCCACTGGCTTGCGAACATGGTGAAGACCACAGACACCATTGACCGGCCGCTGTCCGAGATATTTGACCACAAACACCTGGGGAAGGCTGCCAACGACGACTGCAGAAAACTCTGACCTGATGATTTACAGTTAAAGACATGTGCATCATTAGCTATAGCGAAATTATTCGATAACTGTCTTTGTAATGTAATACCAATACATATATATAGGAAGTGTTGCTGCTAAACCATACTTAGGAGAAGGAAATATACAGGTAATTATTAAGACATACGTTAACGCCAATTAACGTTTTGAAGATGTCAAATTTTTAAAATGTTTTTGTGATAAAGTCTGAATTTCGCAAAAATTGTATTTTTACCTATACGATATTTCCAAATCTTTACTATTTAAAGTAGAAAAAGTTTTAGCAATCACTTTTTATTAAAATATATTCATTATCATGTTTCGTTTGCAATACAAAATAAACGTAATTTAAGACGTTTATGTTGTGTTTTTAGGAATCATAATATTATAAATATTCTATAAGAAAAACATTTGAAGTTTGAGGATGATATATGAATAAACAGCAGAGAAACTAAACACTAAACATGTAATACAAAGTTTTCTGAATTTATTTGAAAAATGGAAATAATGTTGACTTATTTCATTATATATAAGACCCGTGTAATCACAAATACAAAATTTAAATATATTAAGAATAGCGGAATTTTTTTTTAAATTAATAAAGTAAATCTCGTATTGTTGCAATCCTGTAAATTATATACTCTCAATTAAATAAATTATGAACCACTGTGAAACGGAACGAAAAACTCCAGCTACACGACCTCTTATATGACTTGCAAGCGAAACCATTGCGAGACTGTCAATGATTCATCTGAAGCGCTATTTTACAGTAAAACAGTAAAGCACATTTAGGAAAGCAAAAAAAGCTCCGTTTCACATACGATGAACACTCTAAAACCCTCCTGGATAGTTGCAGAGTCTTAAAGTGAGCATGGTTGCAATGGAAAAGACGATACCATAGATTTGTATCCTATCCAGAGACAGAAAGACAATATGAATACAATTAAACTGTCAATGTCTGGGCAAGATAAACACTAAGTTTAGTGTCGTAGTCAACACAGGGTTGTAGCCAAGGTCGAATTAAGTCTAGGGTTAGGGTCGGTCCAAAGTCTTAAGTCAAGCTCAGTACCAATAATCTAAGGATAGAATTGGCCCGGAGTCTAAAGTCAAGGTCAACACAAAGTCTTAAGTCAAGGTCAGCACAAAGTTTTAAGTCAAGGTCAGCATAAAGCATATGGCTACTCTCTCAGCACATCTGTGAGTTATCCCACTGTAAGCTCTCAGATTTAATTTCGTTTCGTTGTCCCTCATTTGTGTTTAAGTGACTTTCAAACGTCGGAAATATGATTGGGTTTTTTAGTTTGAACTATAGGACACTTTGACAAGTCTCAAGATAAGATCTCTGGCGGAGAAACCCATTCATTGCCCGTAACTTCACATTTAACGCTAAACATTTATTTAGGAGAATCCCGTCTTTATATGGGGAGGGGGGGAAATCAGACCACTTGAGTTCTAATGGCAAATTTCTTACTATTATTAATAAACAAAATATTCAACCTGACAGAAACTGATTTTACTAAATGCTAGAGCATTGTCAAACGCAGTACCAGATTCTGCCTGTTCAATAATGTATTTAGCAAACATATTATAAACGCTTACCTGTAATCGAGTTTGTTTTTGGGTTTATCGAACTTGGTCAACTTCTTCAGCAGTTGTAGCGGGTTCTTCCTGGTCGATTTCTTACTGGTCAAACTCGCAGTGTCTGAATTCCCTTTGGCGACCAGCGAATTTTTTCTGCTGGAGTTCGACCCATCATCTTTGTCGGTGGATTTGATGCTACTGTTTGGGGACGACGATTTGGTCACGGTGGGCTTCAGCAGGCCGTTGACGTCATTAGCCTGACCGTTGGTCAGCGCTCTTCTCGGCCGGGGGCTTGCTTTAGGACTGTAGTCGTCCACGAAGTTGTCCTCGATGTCCCGCAGGCTGCTGGAATTGGAGGCGGTGTCGGAGTCCCTAGGGATGCTGTCAGAGGCGTCGACGTCCAGCTCTCTGTCGGGGTCGATGATGACGCTGGAGTTGAGCTTCTCGACAACGGCGTTCAGGTCAAGGTCATCCTGTAGGGCCCTTTGGATCGCATCCTCCGCGGAGGTTGTCGTGACGTCATACGTGTCTGAATCGTCCACAGCCGCCATTGACAAGGTTGGACTGAGTGACTAGATCAACGGGCCCTGAAATAAATAATGGAAATCTTAACATCAGTAGTGTCCAGCACTGAGAGGACCGGACTGGACAGCTCATGTCCATTCGAATACCATAGCTGTCTTCAAACATCTGGTTTTAAAGCATGTGTTGCTTGTCGCGTCATAATATTTAAAAAACAGAAAAATTAGAAACAGCTAATAGGAAGATATGTCAATGCAGTTATAATTACCAGCCAAAAAAGAAGTAGAGTCCTGCAGTTATTAAATTCTTACCAAATAATAGCGTAATGTTGTTAAAATTAGAAAAAGTAAGTAACTTAAAATATGTAATTACATTTTTTTTTAAAAATAAACTAATACGAGACATTTTGAGCCAGCTTTCTTTTTCTTTTCTTTAATTTTTTTTAGATGTTATTGAAGTTATATCAACTTTATGAAAAAAAAATTATACTTAATCTGTAATCTGCAAAGTATAATCTAAAATCAGCAAAACATTAATCTTGTTGATACTTTTTTTTTTATTACTTAAGTTCAACATTTTGTAAAGAATTGCTCTAGCTTCCCTGACTCGATGACAACAGATAACATCTCATAAAATTTAATAAGAATAAATTTTAAAAGAAAAATTAAGTGAAAGTATAACACTCAACTAAGGCTAGCGAAAGATTTTTTTCAGTTGGAGTGAATGAAGTTTCAATATACATTTTGTAATCATCGTTAAATTTGTTTCTGAACAATTAGGTGTGTGTGTGTTTTAATCTATAATTTGATCGACATTTATACTGAATTTTTTTTTAATAACTCGTATTTTAAATATTTATGGCAATAGTTTGCTGTGGGCATTTGTAATTTTCACAAATGTTGTAATTAATTTAGTAACCCCGAATAATGGATTGCTGAGCAAGTTAAAATAGTATAGATCGCATGCATCATAGACAAAGAATTGAACGTGTTACATTTCGTCTAACAGAAACAAGTGACGATGTTTACGGGGTACATGTTCATAATGTTTTATTTTTTAAAGATTTACCAGTGGTGCAGTTGGTGCTGCATTTCATCTACTGCAATGTCTTGTGTTAGGATTATTAAGACATTTTCTATGATTTATTAAAGTTTTTAGTGTGCAGTTTATAGGGGATATTAGTTATATTGAAAACACCATGTCCACGTAGTGCACGCATAGTGGTACTAGCAACGGGAAAATAGTCTAACTTGTTGGATAGCTGATAAAAGATTCAAGAAATGATCCGTCTACTGTCACTGTGCCAGGAATGTAGTAAGAGAACTAGTTCCTCTCCGCCAATAGGTCAAAACACGGTTATTTCATGGTACGACGCACCCTGCCCCCCCCCCCCCCTCTAGACATGAGCCTTAACTTCTTGTTGACTTACGATGGCGGAGATAGCCCCGAGGAATGTGCATGCCCAATATTTACCAGTGACTTTGGTTCTCTCCCCTGGGTCTACTTTAGGAGATGGGTGATAAACAGGAGTACAAACATGCTGCGGGGATGAGAAGGTTGGGGAAACACGTCTTAAAATTAAAATAAGCGGATGTCACACGGAAGAAAACAAAATCCTGACAGAAAGGCCAAGGGAAGTCACCTTAAAGTTATCGAAATTTGAATCACCAGTCCTTAGTTTTATGGTCATTTTGTTGGGGAATTCTTTATAATATATATTTTGTTAAGACTGTGTAGGAAAATAAAAGTAGAGGTAAAACTGTCTTTTCCTTGTCGACATAATGAGGGGTGAGACTGCAATCAGGCTTATAAAAAGTAAATGGAAAAGACGTAAACAGGGTAAGGGTTAGCCTGACAGCAAACGTTTTGGCAAAGAGCCTATTTCAACGGACATACAATACACAAATAAAACGAATATAAAAATAAAAACTTAGTTGCGGTGAAATCCAAAGATTCAATGAATTGTTGACGTATTTAGTCAGTTCGTACACGATGTCATTATATTGTAACAGATCTCATCAGGGACTGCGACGAGAGAAACGCGTCTAAACATAATGACCTTACGTTAAAAAGGTCGTTTCAGTGTCGGCAATGTGCAACGTGGATTGTTGACATGTAAGTATTTTCTTATGTACTTGGTATATCATTTTAAACGCAATCAACACGAATAGAAATTTAGGTAAAAGGTCTTCCTTACAACTACAACCTCATGCTTCAGATAGTTCCCCCTCTACCCCACCCAGGAAGCTACTAAGCTTTATGTTTTACTATAATCATATGCGTTAAAGCTACCCACACGCAAAGGCTGAGTTCATTAAATTTTCAAAACAGTCGTACATATAGATATCCGTACGAGAATGTTAAATATTTGTTCACAGATGAACCACTCTAGTTATACAGAGGATGATGTTGTTCATGCCCATTCATCTTCAATTAAAGCCGTTTCGAAGGTAATCTCTGGACTACACTTAAGCTGGAAATCTTTATTGTAGCTTTATTCTAACAAATGGCGTACTGCTGACTTTGGCAAAATAAAAATATAAAGAAAAAAATAATTCAAAACCACGCATGCGTGTTCTTTTTTTCTTTCTTTTTTTTTTTTTTTTTTTTTTGGTGAAAACATGGTTTTATTGTCATATCATCACAGTTGTTTCTTGTTATGAATAAATCATGAATAAATGAATAAAATTGTGATTTCAAAGATATTATAGTTCAGGACAATATGCTCGAGGAATGAACTGTTTCAACATATGTGTACTTTGTTCTCTGTAAAGAATCTCTCATTAGTTAAGAGTGGCCCAATTAATGACTAATTATTTTGACACTAGATTATTTCTACGTTATTTCATTGAAGGAATTATAGAGAGTTACCAGCATTTTAACGAAAACGAAGCGTACAACTGAGTTGTCCAAGAAAGGTGTTGTTCAGAGTATATTTTGTTTCTACTCGAATTGTTGAAGTTAACTACAGAAATCTGCACAATGCGAAAGTTAATATGCCAATATAATAAACAATCAAAACAACCTTCGAAACGAACGTTTGAATCCATATTTAATCACAATTCTCTCTTTCGTCGCAACCATTTTACCTGAAAGTATTTAATCACTCATATTCCACGTCCAATGCTGAAAAAGTTGTTTTCTCTTCCGTACAAAATGACACACGCCCATTAATGCGGTTTTTTTTTAATTTAAAAAAAAGGAATTAATATTCCAGCACAGTTACTTCCCTTCACGCAAGCAACCGTCACTTCACGTTGCGGTGAAACTTTTAAAGACCCTTTTAATACCTTGTCAAGAGGTGTCTTTCACCACCATCCCCCCCCCCACCTCCACTCTCACTCGAGCTATTTCACGCTTGGGCCACGACGCTTTACGGCCTGGTATGGTGTAGGGGACGGTAAACGTGTGTCTCCCTGTCAATGGCCTGGGTGTCTGCGGCCATTACGTCACACAACTGAACGACGAGATAGATATCAATGAACTTTGTACGAATAATGGAATGGGAACGGGGAGGAGTGGGTGTTAGTCAGAACGCCTACAGTTTAGAGGGTGGGGGACGGTACTGAATCGACAGGAAAATTATGCAATGCTTAAATACTTCCACACTCACTGTATTTCATGAGTCATTGATAGAGTTTTCTGACTAGCGGCAGCATGGCTTGCTAATAACAGTTTTTTGTTGTTGTTGTTGTTACTGTAAATCTGCTTTTCCCTTAATTTATATGCGAATGTTCAGCGTCACTTTTAAGACTAGGATGAAACATATTTCCTCATGTAATGTTACCATTCCTAGACAAGGTTTTGGAAAACAATGGATTTCAGAATAAACACGGAAGTTTAGTAAGTTTGCAACAACAACAAAATATGTTGTGCAATAAAGTTGTAAACAAGTTTTGACTTGATCAAGTATGTGAAACTGACTGAAATTAACAGACGTCTGTAAGGACATGCCATCAGAGAATACCCTCAAATTTTACGAATAATTTATTAACATTTCTATTTATAGATTTTCCATTGTAAGGTATTTAACTGAAACCTATATGCTCGCTTCCCAACCCCCATAATATTTTTTTAAAAGTTTGTTTATTTCTTTGTTTTTTGTTTGTTGCTGTTGTCATTCTCTCATGCAATTTGAAAGATAGATTTCTGCAATAATCTTCTGTATAGAAGGAGCGTCTTTAGCAGATCCTACATGTGGAAGAAAATCAGCAGTCCCGAGCCTGCGCTCTGTAGCAGACAAGATTGGGAAAATGATATAAAAATTAAGAAAACCAATTATATTAGCTGTCAATCTTCTATAAATAGAGTGAACCAAAGCGGAAACCAATTTCATTTTGCAGTGCACCATTCGTTCAGGAACTCTGTCAATAAACTAGATAAAAAGTAAACATGACATTCATTGGATTCAAATAACTCAATGATCTTTCACCCTCACATTTTAACGTTAACTGCGTATCCGTGTTATGTGGGACTAAATGATTTGGTATCCACCGTATGTTGGATTTAATGGTGCGGTACACATCGTAATTGGGTTGAAAGATGTGGCATCCAATGTAAGCTGGATCGTATAAGGAAGAGCAGTCCTTTTATCTTATCTTAGATATACAGACGCTCCTTCTAAACAGACGATAATTGCGTCCACAGACCATGAGAGATGATCTGTTGGCAAGTGATGCAGCGGTCACAGGCCACGGCTATAAGGGCTCCACGCATTGCCCAGCCACCTAACTATTGTTTAGTTAGGTACCCATTCAGAGCTGGGTGACTCGGGGACGCCTCAGGCCCCGGGAACAAAAACCTCGCCTTCATGTCGATTCAGGCTCGTGACCATCGGTACGGCAGTCGAGCGCGCTACCACACGACCACTGCGTCCCTCTTGTTCTTAGAGGCGTGCCATGAAATATGTTGAGTTTCGAGCGCAAGCTTGTTTAGTGTGGTAAGTACGGTAAGCTGCAGTAGAATACTGTAAGAGACTTTATCAACTCCGAGTTATCAGAAATGTATGATGCGCTCTGTTGTTTTAAGATGCTTCTATAAAATTTCACGTATGACTTACTTTATTATTGTGCCTGATTCATATGAACGTGACTAGTAAGACATGCGTATGCATATTTGTCTGACATTTAGGGCAGTATTACATATTGTAATATATCTTTTCTGTGTAAGAGATCGCAGTTTTTGAAACATGTCATTAGGGCTTATGAATTTTTGGGATATTACATGTAGGGACCTGCTTTGGGTAGGAGTAATATACAAGTACAGGAAAAGGACACGACTGTGAAGACGTCAAATAAATAAAAAGCTACATGCAACGATTGGCCATAAGTTGTTACCTGTTTGGATTTTGCGTTACTTCGGTTCCGCTTTTCTTTGAGATTACCATGTCTTGACCTTGGCAGTTAGGTCAAAGCGGACGTTGATGTTAACTTTAAGACCTGTGCTAAATTTGAAGGCTGCAAACATGTAAGGGGGTGGGGAGATTGTATTTAAAACGTCTCGAGATGATTTTGGACGACTCCACCTACAAAAATATGATAGTCGAGATTCATGGCTTCTTTATGAAAACAACGTTTTCCAACGCTAAATTCTGGGCTCGTCATGTAACATTTCCTAGCGTAGTAAAATATATTCATGTGAGTTTCTATAGCTACACGCTACCCCACGACACAAACAGATTTACGTCCCTCAACCGGAAATAGAATTTACTTAGGATTGTCTGAAAATAGTAAGCAACAAGAAGACGCATTCAGTTTTTATTGTTGTCCCCCATCATCATTAATCTTATCACGGAAAACGTGTCCTCGTTCTGACATAGTTAGATAAATAGTTGTATGCTAATATATGCCAATGACATTCATAGTTTTAATGTAGATCTTATTCTAATCTGCCACGAATACTACAGGAGATGTTATGGAACAATTTTACTAACGTTCCAATCACATGCCTAGTTTAAATGTAGATTCTATTATCCCCTGCCTCAAAAACTACAGGAGAGTTACTGGAAAAAAATGTCTTAAAGTAAGTGTTAAGTTTTCACCGATTTAAACGAAATCAGAATATCTGAGTGGTAATGCATGAGTTAAATAGAGAAACTCGGAGGGAAAAGATCTGAGTGGTAACGCTTGGGTTTATTATAGAATCTCGGAGGGAAAAGATCTGAATGGTAACGCATGAGTTAAATAGAGAAACTCAGAGGGAAAGGATCTGAGTGGTAACGCATGAGTTAAGTAGAGAAACTCGGAGGGAAAGGGGTGGTAAGTCAAATGCAGATAAGATTTTTTTTCACTGGAAAAAAATGGGTGCCTCTATCAATGGACGCGCATTGTTACTTGTCGACAGTACGATGGCTGTTAAGCAGGCTTCAAACATATCACACTACCAGTGGAGGTATCGAATATCAAACCTATCGACCCAGAGTCTTGTTTAGTTTACACCAGGGGCCACCAAACATTTTTAACCCTGTCCGGATAGCTTGACAAAATGACGAGCGCGGGTCGTATAACCATTCTAAGCGACATAATAATAATAATAATAATAATACAAAGTTTAACTTTAGCCTTCCATGTTAATTGTAAAACAGTTCAGGAAATATTTTAAAAACCTTGCAATGTATTTCTTTGCTGAAAGAGTAGATATCAAAGAAGGCACACTTAATAATAATATAGTTTTTTTCTAAATAAATAAATAAAAATAGTAAATTTTAGGTACAAATCAGTCTGGATTGCTCCGCACCTGTGATGATTTAGTTTTCTTCATTTTATATTTTGTGAAATGTCTCTTGTACCATTGCTTCTATTAAGCACAGTTATTTATTTCAGTAACGTTGGCGGGACGGAGAAAATGGCTTTGCGTAGTTAGGTGGCTCCTGGTTTGCACAAATACAACTTACAGTTAGTCACCATTGACATTCGCGATACAGTTAGTCACGATTGATATTCGTGATACAGTTAGTCACGATTGACATTCGCGATACTATCTGTCAGGTTTGTCCGTAGTAACGATTTTTTTTAATCAGTTAAAACGTTGTTGTTGTTTTTTTCATTTAAAGAACGACGCTTACATAGATTAATGTTTTTTGTTTTTTTTTTAATGTAAAAATTTTGACCTGGCAAAATGTTGCGGGGGAAACATAATAGTAATTATCTCAGATAAAATTGAGTTCAGTGAACCAGAAACGAGTATTAAATCCTCTCTTTCAAACGTAAACATCAATGTGTTGAGTTCAGTGAACCAGAAACAAGTATTAAATCCTCTGCTTCCAACGTAAACATCAATGAATTGTCATTGAATGAAAATAGAATAATCCTAAAATTTGCTTCTTATGAGAGATCAACACACCTAGCAAGGTACTCAATCATTTTGTTGATGTTTACCCCGGTTATCTTTTTCATCGTCTCCAAACCAAAAGCAGGTATAAAAAAAAAACTATTCAAGATGGAGACACAACAATGTTCATCCATACAAAAATTGTTTCGTTATAAAAAAAAGATGGTTGATCAACTCGGGAATAACACGATGAAAAAATCGATGCTAAGAACATGTCCAATCGATTAAAGAAAACACAGGATATATTCTCAATAGTTTGATAGGCTAATGTAAAATCTGTCAACAGATATTTCAGCTGTTCACATTCCTACTTCTAACTAAGGTTTACTCATTAACATATTGTGATGACACAGATAACATTCCATAGGCCTTACACATACCGAATACCGAATGTTGGCTAAAATTAAATTGACAGAGACAAGCTCGTGAAACAGGTTTTCTTGTGCTGTCAATAGCCGAGAATACGACGAGGCCTAGTATCTCCACTTTGGAAAAATTCTGAACATGTAATATTGATAATTACACTCTTTTTCTATGCTATGTACGTGTTCCTTATATTGTGTTTTGCTGTAAGCTTATTTCACTTTCACATCATACAAACCTTTGGAATCGTGTCACTTTTACTATAAACTTAAAACAAAATTAATAGAATCGCATTCATATCACACTAAGGTTATAGGCACTTCTTTAATTGAAATTAAAATAAATTAGCAGATAATTGTTGCCTTTAAAGTTTAGACAGCGGTAAATAATTATCGATAAAGAGACGTCATGAAATGTCCAACAAGGGCAGACTGAGCAATGTGAATGGTCAGGTTGTCAGGTTGTACGGTTGTCCAGTTGTCAGGTTTTCCGGCTCTAAATCACTAATGGGCACTTTCCAATCGAGGGACAGTCAAAATGTAATGAGACAATCTAAAAAAAATTCATTTTTCACATAATTATGTATGATTACCTCAGAGTTACACTAATCCCAAACCTCATACAACATACACCCACCCATCCTTATTCACATAAACTTCAGTCCATACATCTTACAAAACAATATAAATTGATAACTAATAACTTAGCCCAAAGACAACAAACAACCGTTTGTACTGAGAAATCCAAAGCACCAAAACCTTTACGTGTTGCGTGGACACGCCACTGAGCACACTCGTATCGATCTCAATCAATATCTTGCTGATAGGTGAGCTACCTGGTGGCATGTATCAACACGACTGTCCCTACGAATGTTACTGGAGCACAACAAACTCAATGACTGCTGATGAGCTTATTTTTATGTTGGTAGTGAAGTGTACTCATGACAATTAGCGACTAATGAGATGAATAGATGATATTTTAAAATAAAAGTATTGAAGTTGAAAGACTTACCTTTGAAAGGTAGACAGCATTGAAATGGGTTGGAAAATGTTTGGTAGCGGAATAGGGGTGAGATGGACCAATTTTAGTGAAGTTAATTTGTCATTTATATGGCCATAACTGCTCGAATACGTTCTTACATGTCCAAAAACTAAGTTTAACGTCAAATAAATCACCTTATTGAGCTATCTATGATTTGAGTGGCTATCAATAAGCCAATGGAAATAATTGATTATATTTCTCTTAAGCCTAAGACTTACTTTACAAACTGAAAGTGAAGTGTGAGGAAAAAAGGGGGGGATGGGTGTCAAATATACTACGTTCACTTGGTTTACAAGTTTTCTAAGCAAAAGATTAAAATGCAAATATATCTTCAAAGAGTTTATTTGTTTTTATTGGAACAAACCATTGTTAATATTTTTACTTTTTTATCCAAATAAACATTCAATAATATTTTTAATGTGTGAATTTTTTGGATGTATTTTATCATCACAATTCATTGTGTCCTCATAATTTTATACCTGGGCTACCAATTAAAATGTCCACTACACTAGGGTGAACATGATAATTGTACTGAAACAGTAACCAAATAGCTACTAAAAGTTTATCTGAATCTCGTCTTCTTAAATTTTTTTCCCTCTGTTGTTTATGATTTGTTTATAAGGTTCATATAATGATCCCCGTTAGCACTATGAATAGAATCTTAAGTAAAGTTACCACAGTCACACTGATAACTTTTTTGGGTGTTTAAATTACAGGTGCTTGTTGCAGAAGATTCTTGTTTCATACGCTAGGCTTATCCCAGGTTCTTGTCTAGTCTTGCATTTTTTTAAATTTTTAAATTTTATTTAAAAATTATTTTTTTTTGGTTTTAAGTTTTGATAGTGTGTTGGTTTTCCTGGTTTGATCAGGCAGGCAATCCATTCCACGCGCTAATTCTAGACCGGTAGAGCGAGAATGTACAATGTTTGTTTTTGCACACGGTAAAAGAAAAGTGTTTTTATCCATACGTTTATTTGAGTGTTGTATTAGATTATATTTTTGTTCTCTTTCTAAGTTAAAATTAAGTGCCTTATGTATTATTACTACTTCACTCTTTGTTCTTGTATACTCTAGTGTTTCAAGGTTTTACAAAAAAATTTTGAATTTAATGTGTTCTAGTTTATCAATAATTCTTTGGTGGAAGGATACCGAACAGAAGATGCATATTCTAGTACTGGTCTCACCAAAGTGAGGAAGCTGGTGGAGCTGCGAGAAGAACTTTTTTTATTTAAAAAAAAAATCAAATTCTTTTTAGCTTACATTGGTCTACTCTCAAAGACCAAAAACATATTTTATTTTTTATTTAATTCTTTGTTACACATTGTATAAAAAATGAAAATTTAACACATTTTTTTTTTAAAAAGTTGATTCTTATTATTGTATTTCCTATTATTAGAGTGCATAAACAATATCGATCTTAATTAAAGTGGGACGTGGTGGTCGAGAGGTAGCGCTCTCGACTGTCATACCGATGGTCACGGGTTCGAATCCACACGAAGGTGTGGATTTGTTCTCGCGGCCTGAGGAGTCCCCGAGTCACCCAGCTCCGAATGGGTACCTAACTAGACAATAGTTAGGCGGCTGGGGTAATGCGTGGAACCCCTATAGCTGTGGCCTGTGACCGCTGCATCACTTGCCAACAGATCATCTCTCATGGTCTGTGGACGCAATTATCTTCTGCATAGAAGGAGCGTCTGTATATCTAAGATAAGATAAGATAAATTTATTTTAATCAAAATGTCCCTTCCCATCCCGACCTTCCTTAAAATCATACATAACAAACGTACACTACGCCGCACTTAAACTTAAATTTAATATTTAAAAAACTCTACCTGTGATTGTAAATCCGACACGAGTCACAGAGAACCGTGTCATCCGTGTTACAAGCTATGTGCACAGTCGATCCACAAAATACCTGGGTCTCCGTGTAATGTATTGATCAACTTGACAGTTAACTGGCCAATTAGAAAACAAATCCTTGAATGTACACACTATAGTGACCACGATTTCCTAAGAGAAAGTTTTAAATAGTGACTTGCTGTTAATACTTCCAGACTATGTCATTTTTCGTCATGATAGCACCGATAGGATATGTGGCCAGCACATACACACGAGAGATTGTCCTTTTCTATGCGGGCTTTACGTCGCTGGGAATTCATCGAGTGACTGGCCTTTAAAAAATCCGAACCGTTAAGGCTCTAGTCGAGTGCGTGTGTGTGTGTTGTAGGTAGGTGGGTTTGGAATCTCATTGCAGGGGCGTGACCACGATCAAAAGTGGTAACGCGTGACATTAGGGCGGGTGGGTGACGCTGGTTTGGTTTACTACCTTACCACCAGCCAAGGGTATGAATATGATCAATGCTGGTTTGGTTTACTACCTTACCACCAGCCAAGGGTATGAATATGATCAAAGCTGGTTTGGTTTACTACCTTACCACCAGCCAAGGGTATGAATATGATCAAAGCTGGTTTGGTTTACTACCTTACGACCATCCAAGGGTATGAATATGATCAAAGCTGGTTTGGTTTACTACCTTACGACTAGCCAAGGGTATGAATATGATCAAAGCTGGTTTGGTTTACTACTTTACCACCAGCCAAGGGTATAAATATGATCAAAGCTGGTTTGGTTTACTACCTTACGACAAGCCAAAGGTTTGAATATGATCAAAGCTGGTTTGGTTTACTACCTTACGACAAGCCAAATGTTTGAATATGATCAAAGCTGGTTTGGTTTACTACCTTACGACAAGCCAAAGGTTTGAATATGATCAAAGCTGGTTTGGTTTACTACCTTACGACTAGCCAAGGGTATGAATATGATCAAAGTTGGTTTGGTTTACTACCTTACGACCATCCAAGGGTATGAATATGATCAAAGCTGGTTTGATTTACTACCTTACGACCATCCAAGGGTATGAATATGATCAAAGCTGGTTTGGTTTACTACTTTACGACCAGCCAAGGGTGTTGCGTACTGGGTACTGGATATAATAAGACCAACGTCTCGACTCTTGTCAATAATAATATGATTATTTTTTGATGCAATATTAAATGTACAGACACTGCTTCAATAGTACAACAAAGTCAATAACAGCCATCAAGTACTTCCAATCACAGGCTAATTACTCACAAGTACCTCTTCTCTGATCGTCACTACATTCGAGCACACCTCGATAAATGTTTGATAATCGCTCCACCTAGGACTAACTCCGTCTTGTAGCCTGACACACACTACCCACCAGTCTCCTGACCGTTGTATTGACCTCTACTTTCTCGCACTGCCCCGTCTCACACTATGTATAGCCCTGAACGAACTCTGCAAAGCATTGCAGGTGAACACTAAATGTTCTGTTTACCGAGCATCGCTCACAACATTTTCGCAACAAATTCAGTCAGTGATTCCCATACCTTGACATATCCCCCTCTTCCGTTAGATTCTACTTGCGAGTAGAATCTCACAACCAAAACAAATCAGGGTATGGAATCACTACACATTCATAACACATTTCTATAATACATCATTGAAAAATTGGCATAAATGCATGCAAACAACATACTACTGCCGCTTTCGAGGGGGGAAGCAGTCCTCTACCCGAATTACATAGTTTAAAAATAACCCATTTCAATCACTTATATCACAATCATGTGCAGCTAATAATACATACTGTCTATGGAGATAACTTATCTTTCCATACCCACAGTTATCTTTATAACATAGCCATCATCATATACTTCATAATGATCACAAAAAGTCCTCATAAACCATGCATATTTCAACAACCTCACAATCTCATGGAACTATCAACATTATCAATATATCCTGAGCTCTCCAGGACCCACCAGACCGTTCTATCTCTTTCGCTCTTCGTAACCCGACTGAAACGTAACCCTGTCCCTTTTCTCAGTCAAGGTCTTTTGATTCCTAGCCCATCTTGACCGCACAGTCTCACTGTCCAAGTCGCTATGAAACCCCGTGTTTGACCTGCACTGACTTTGGAGGCCATAACCATGTGCTGTGTCCACCTTTATCTCCTGGTCGCAGTAACTCGACTGAATTTTGCCTAATCACTGATCAAAACTCAACTGCCTACTTTACTCATTGCCGAGATAAAAAGTCTGCAATAATATTATCTTCACCTTTAATGTAGTCAATGTCAAAATTGTACTCTTGTAAAATCAACGCCCATCTGGCAACGCGTGAATTTTCAAATTTAGTCGTATTTAGGTATTTTAAAGCATGGTGATCACACTGGAGCGTGAATCTTGCACCCATTAAATAGTTTGATAATTTCTGAATTCCCCATACTATGGCCAAGCATTCCCTCTCAATTGTTGAATATCTCGTCTCCCTATCCATTAATTTACGACTGATATATTTAACTGGACGGAGTATGTTGTCTCTCTTCTGCATCAAACACGCCCCTAATCCCGTCATCGACGCATCCGTGCGAACTATGAACTTATCCTCAATGTTGGGGAGAATCAAAATAGGGTTATTTGTTAAATGGTTTTGGATTGTCTCCAATACTTGTTGGCATTCGTCAGTCCAACATATATTATTCGGTCTACCTTTCTTTGTTAGGTCTGTCAATGGTGCTGTTAACGTTCAAAAATTAGGTATAAATTTATTATAGTATGAGATCAGGCCAAATAGTCCTCTTACTTGTTTCTTATTTTTGGGGCGTTCTTTTTTCAATACTTTATTCATATTGATCAGGTCCGGTTTTAAGAGACCTGCCCCAATTCTATGTCCCAGAAATCGATAGACTCTTTCCCTATCTCCATCTTAGATGGTTTAATTGTGAACCCAGTCTTTCTAAGGATTTCTAAAATCCCTCTAATAATTTTTATGTGTTTTTCCCAGTCGTGTGTGTATATACAGATATCGTCAAAATAAGTAGCTACCTGTTTTACTCCTTGGAATAACTCACTGACTATTTTATTAAACGTCACTGGAGCGGTCGCCAACCCAAAAGGCATAAACTTGAAATGGTACAACCCATCAGGGCCTTGAAAAGCTGTGTATTCTTTGCTTTTCTCTTCAAGGGGTATTTGCCAATACCCCTTTGTCAAGTCTAATTTCGTAAAATATTTGGCTTTATTCATGTGCTCCAGGAGTTTATCTTGGTTTGGTATAACCTCTGCTACTTTTTTTGTTATTGCGTTCAACTTCCGATAATCTACGCAAGTCCGAATCGACCCATCTTTCTTTATAATTAGTACTAAAGGGGAGCAATACGGTGACCGTGATTCTTCTAATATTCCCAGTCCGAACATCATCTCTATTTCCTCTTTTAGGTTTTGTACCATATAGACAGGTATTGGATAGGGCCTTAAGGTAATAGGTTTAGGATCTAATAACTCTATTTTATGCGTACCCACTGATGCTTTCCCGAGAATATCTGAAATAATTTCTTTATATTCTTGCATCAACTCATTAATTTGTTTTTTCTGCATTTCGGTAGGTTCGTTACTAATTTTGATGCCTGAATTATCTTTGATATTGATCACCGGAATGTTCTCAACGTCCTCACTATTTATAGGTTTTTTTTCTTCTTCTGTTATCACTGTGGCACTCACACCATTCATTTTATGTTTACTTTTGTCTGCTAACGGTACTTCCGACTCTGTGTTATCACGGTTAGTTTCTACAAACTTTGAAATTCTATTAAGGTGATAAACTTTACGCTGACGTCCCTTCTCAATTTCTATATTCAATTTCGATAACTTTATCGTGACCGTGAATGGACCTTCTGAATACAGAGCGAGTTTATTTCCTTTTCTTGGTTTTAACACAAGTACTTTGTCACCAATTTGGATAACTTTAACTATAGTCTTTTGGTCATAATATTTTTTATACTTATTAGTCCTTTCTTTTGCGATTGTTTGTGTTTTCATTATGCCTGACTTTATTCTGTTTTTAAGGTCAATTATATAGTCATAAATGGTTTTATCATTCTCTGTCTAATTGTCATTCGTGAGTATGTTTCTTAAAATTGACATGGGTCCTCTACCCTTTCTACCGAACAGGAGTTCATATGGGGACATTGTTGTTGTCTCGTTTGGCACTTCTCGATAAGCAAACAGAATTGCCGGTAAAAATATATCCCAATTGTTGGGTTCCTCAGAGGCCACTTTTCTTAACATGCTTTTCAGGGTGCCATTTAGTCTTTCTATAATCCCGTTCGATTGCGGGTGGTAAATAGAGGAGTGACTGGATTTTATATTTAATTAGCAGTTCACACACTTGTTTGTACATATCGGAGGAGAATTTGGGCCCATTATCTGATAGGATCTCTTCAGGGAATCCCATTCTAGAAAATATTGTTAATAGAGCCTCATAAACATCTTGTGTTGTTATATTTTTTAACGGATTAGCCTCAGGCCAACGCGTAGCCATATCTACCAATGTAAGAATATATCTATTCTTATTGTCACTTAGTTGTAATGGCCCTATAATGTCAACTGCCACTTTCTGAAAGGGTGTTCCAATCACTTCCATTTGACCTAATTCTATGGGTTTTATGCTCCCTGGTGTACGTGCTTTTTGACAAATAGGACATGACTTAATGAATTCTTTGATATCTCTGCTCATCTGTGGCCAGAAATACTGTGAGAAAACTCTATATTTGGTTCTTCTGACCGACATGTGTCCAGCCAATGCTGTTATATGCGCTGTTTCTAAGACTTATCGTTGGTATGGTTTTGGAATCACTACTTTTCGTTCTACTCGGTTATCTATAGTATACGTAAACTTTCTGTAAAGTATGTTATTATTTACTTCAAAAGTTACTATCACTTGCTTGGTGCTTTCAACCGTCTGACTGTTAACTTTTTTCCATAGTTTAGATAGCCCCTTATCTTTGGCCTGCTCCTCAGCTAAATTAAAGTGTTCTAATATTTTTGGTATTGTTGTAATCGGAGTCTTCATTTTTGTTATCCCCCTTTATCCCGTTTCATTTTGGCCCTGGTAACAACATTACCGTGATGGCATACTATGTCATCTTCTGCTCTCACGTTTCCAAAAATCACGTATGTCACGGGATTATAAAAAAGCGCTGCCAGAAATTTCCCGCTGAGATAAGGTGTTTTAATGTCTAATATGGCAGTTTTGAAAGTTTTTTATGTACCATCAATCATTTTTACTGTAAAGGTTTGGTCGGTATAGTTCTGTCTAGGCACTAAGCTCTTCCTGCACCCTACGATTGTACACCCCGTGACCCTAAGTAAAGAAGCTTCTTTCCCTAGCAACAGGCATTTTTCAACCTTTAATTTACCCGTCAATTTGTTAAAGAGGTCTTCCATACTTCCAACCCATTGTGTTTCGCGAGCCTGCCCCTCTTCTCGGTTTAGTCACCATTCCTGGCTGCAATTATTCCTTTGATAATTAGTTCTATATCCCTTTTCTGCCTTAAATCTGGATAGCGATTCTCATTTTTCTGGTGACCATTGGCCATTAAGTGACCCCCCTGACCACATTTAAAGCACGGCCCCATTACTCGGCCCTCTGTGGAACGACTTCTAGACTTTGTTCTATATTCTCCCCTATGCTCCAACACACCCCCTACCAGCGGCAGTGTATTATCTTTTCTGGTTAAGTGCTTTTCCCCTGACGATTTAATTTGGTCGATTTGCGTCAGTACCTCTTCGCATGTGGGGGCATTATTTATTAATATGCATTTGACGGCCTCTCTCTTCATATTTAATAATAATTTATTCCTACAAACCAAATCTCTCAATCCCTCAAAAGTTCTCTCCGTCGTTGCACTTGCCACCCAATTGTCTAACGTTCTAACTAATTTTGAGTGAAAAGCTCTAAAATTGTCATTCTCAGGGACTAACCTGTTCCAATCCTTCCTATACTTCTCCCCATTATATCCTGCACGATGTAACAGTAGTCGCTTGACGGTCTCATATCTTTTAATTTTGTCTTAACGTCTTCTGTCATTAGGAACGTCTGTAACTCCCCGGTGAGTCTTACTTGGAGCTCTATACCCCATTCACTTTTAGGAACTTTTGCCTGCGTCACTACATGTTCGAACGTAGCTGCATATTCGCAAAGCTCTTGAGACCCATCATATTTTTGCTATTGTTTCAATATTTGTCGATTGTCTCTCGATTGACCTGTCATGTCCCGTTCCGTTACCCTTGCATTTATTTCTGCCAATTTTAATTCATGTTCCCTCAGTTTCTGTATCTGTTTCTCGTCATACTCTCTCTGTTCCCTTATTTTTTCTTTTTCATATTCTTTCTGTTTTCTTACTTTTTCTTCTGCTTGAAACTCTGCCCATTGCTCCCTCACATATTCATCCAATTTCTCTCCTCTAATTGCAAGTTTTCCCCCTGCTTTCCTAAATAACTCTAATTTTTCGTCCATGCTTACACCATTACTCCGACTTCTAGTTTTCATTTCTACCTCCTATTATTGTACGTAACAAAGGGGTTGGAGGAAAAAATATCTAACATCGATCTTCTATTTAACAATACTCTCAAGTTTAACAATCATAAACTTTTTAAAAAATTAATTGTACTTGACTTCGTTGATAGAATAGTACACATAAATTCACATACATGCGAAAATCACAACACATTTGTCCATGAATTAAACTTAAATTGTTCTTGTCCACACTGGTCGAACATCTACGGATACGGGGCTCTTGACACCTGACGACACCTGGATATTGGACAGCAACGACGAGGCGGGTGCCTCTTTCACGGTCAGCACTGTCACCATCAACACCTTTGAAACTGGTCAGCAACTAGGCGGATGCCTCTCTCAAGGACATGACTGTCACCGACACACACTAGATACTGGAAAGCAGGAAGAGGCGTATGCCTCTCTCACAGACAGGACTTCACCGACACCACACTGGTCAGCAACGAGGCGGACGCCTCTCTCCACGACAGGACTGTCACCGACACACACTAGATACTGGAAAGCAGGAGGAGACGTATGCCTCTCTCACGGACAGGACTTCACCGACACCACACTGGTCAGCAACGAGGCGGATGCCTCTCTCGCGGACAGGACTTCACCGACACCACACTGGTCAGCAACGAGGCGGATGCCTCTCTCACGGTCAGGACTTCACCGACCCCACCATAGATATTGGACCGCAAAGAGGAGGCGGGTGCCTCTCTGACGGACAGGAATGTCACCGACAGCACACTGGACCTGATGACTGCGGCCGACGCCTCGATGTTCGACAAAACTGTCTCACCTTAGTGTCCTTAGATGCTGTACTTGACAAGAGTCTCCAGAAGTCCTCTGACGTAGCCCCCACTGTTGCGTACTGGGTTCTGGATATAATAAGACCAACGTCTCGACTCTTGGCAATAATAATATGATTCTTTATTGATGCAATATTAAACGTACAGACACTGCCTCAATAATACAACAAAGTCAATGACAGCCATCAAGTTCTTCCAATCACAGGCTAATTCCTCACAAGTACCTCTTCTCTGATCATCACTACATTCGAGCACACCTCGATAAAGTTTGACAATCGCTCCACCTAGGACTAACTCCGTCTTGTAGCCTGACACACTACACACCAGTCTCCTGACCGTTGTATTGACATCTACTTTCTCGCACTGCCCCGTCTCACACTATATATATAGCCCTGAATGAACTCTGCAAAGTCATTGCAGGTGAACACTAAATGTTCTGTTTACCGAGCATCGCTCACAACATTTTCACAACAAATTCAGTCAGTGATTCTCATACCTTGACAAAAGGTATGAATATGATCAAAGCTGGTTTGGTTTACTACCTTACGACCAGCCAAGGGTATGAATATGATCAAAGCTGGTTTGGTTTACTACCTTATGACCAGCCAAGGGTATGAATATGATCAAAGCTGGTTTGGTTTACTACCTTACGACCAGCCAAGGGTATGAATATGATAAAAGTTTGTTCAGCGGGTAGAGTAGTTGTCTATTGTTTCAGGAGCTAAAACACGGTCTAACCATTGGCATTAGGCGAGGCCTGGGTCGAAGCAAAGGAAATGAAAACAAAATTTATAGTGAAAGGCTTTAAAATAATAACAGACAAGAAAATCAATGTTCTATACAGTATCAGATTTTATGCAAATAATTAAAAACGGGTGATAATTTGATGAATGGCTTGGAACTTGACGAAAACAGGAGAAATGGTAAACAATAAGATACATACATTATGGGGAAGGCCACGGAAGCAGATATACGTGCAGAGTATGTGATTTAACAAAAACACGATATATAAGAAATTGATAATTAGGGGCCGTCCATAAATTACGTCACGCGATTTTGGCCGATTTTTCACCCCCTCCCCCCTCGTCACGTGCCGTCATAAAAAGTTAAACGCCCCCTCCAATAACACGTCACAAAACTTTGACCCTCCCCCCC
>MUZC01000337.1:0-11155 GCA_002072015.1 Radix auricularia | reverse complement strand
CCCCCCCCCCCCCCCCAAAAAAAAAAAAAAAACCCACTTATTTTCTATTTGAAAATAAGTATTTTCAAATAACTTTTTCGTCATTTAAGTATAATTTATTTCGTGAAGTTCTACATTGTAATATAGTAACACGCGTGATTCTATGTAAAAAGACATTAAATAAATTGTAAGCCAGTGCCTTCTCAAACTTTTTCGTATTAGACGACCGGCAGGAATTTTTCTGTTTCCCCAGGTACCGATGCATTATTTTCCCGTTTTGACGTTATCTTCTCTGTACTGATTTGATAGCAAAATGTGCCCTTACTTGGCTCAAAGCCCTATACGATTAAGAATGAATTCGGCTTGTTTTATATTTTATATCGGCTAAATCGGATGTGACGTTCCCAAAAGTCTTATATAGCGATTAACTCTGTGTTCTCTTTCTTTTGTTATTTAGGTTTACTCTCACGTCAAATCTGATTTTACCATTATATATTATTTTTAAAATGTGCTTAGTTGCCAAGGCATAGCAAGACAGCTAACGAACAATGCAGCGGTAATGTCAAAAACAATTTGATGTGATTAACCTTCGCGATTAAGCTCGGGAATGTGACTATTGATATTTCAAGGGTCATTGCGTTGTTGATTTCGGACTGTTTAACTAAGGGGTCGGTAAACAACGATAAATTATCTCATTTGGGATAAAAAGGGAACTCTTGGGGGTAATGCTGAATCATTGTGGGCATATACAATTTGCTAAAATCCGATCAGTTTGGGTTAACAATAATGTGAAAATAAACTTTTATAATTTTAATTTTTAGGTATCCGATTGAACCGGTCCGTTTTTTAAAACTGTTTAACCAGCCTTTAAAAAACGAACTGTGTTAACATCCTTAGATTATATATTATTTTGATGCATACAAATTAAATATTGACTATCAATCATCACAGTTAACTTCTTTGTTTAGAAAAAATTTGTATTTAAACATCATAATTTTAAAATGTATTTTTTTAAAAATCCCTCAAAGAACTAACAGGCATCCAGTAAGAAAGAGGTCTGCGAACAGGGGTAAATTACCTCATCTGGGGTCAAAAGGGAATTCTTGGGGATAATGCAGACTCATTTGGGACATATACCTGAACATCCACTACAATCCACTAGATATATTAAAATACGTCATGTGTACGTGTATGCTTGGAACATATGCCAACTATTGAACCGGTTCCTTCGAGAAAATGCATTTGTTAAATTTGACAACAATGTAGATTTCTTACCTACGTACTATACGAAGACACCTAAATCCAGCCTACTTTTATGTATATTGACACGAGTGACAATGATATTAATCCAAGTGACTTGACTGTATCGAGTATCCTTTCTGTCATATTTAAAATTAATGTCTTAAAAATTGTGCTCAGAAGAAAAGTTGTTTTGTGCTCCTCTTGAATTGCGATGTCAAGTATTTGATGCATTCAGTAAAGTTCATGAATACTTCAACTAATTTTAAATGGGCACATTTATGATTATATCTATAATGGCCAGGGGCGTTTGACTAAAAACTAGTCCAACAATTATATCAAATTAAAAAATTTATATTTGTATCAAATATATTCCCCCCCCCCCCAAAAAAAAAAATATATAAATAATTATTTAAATAAATAAAAATTAAAATAAAATCAAAAATTTGACCTTCCTTGNTTTTTTGGGGGGGGGGGGATAATCGACAAAAACGTTCGCAGACTCCTGCTCTGAGTGAACCAGATAGAGCTGAGGTTACATCACAAATGCTTTGATGTCAACGTCAAACGACGCATGGTAACAATTTCATACGTTCTCGTGTGGGTTCTCAAACTTAAGGATTATAATTAGATTTAATTTTCATGTCTTGATAACTTACGCCAATCGGCGCCTGATGGCCTATCGACAGGCACTTTGAGAAGCACTGATTTTAAAAAAAAAAGATTTTAAAAAAGTTATTAAATAAATTTAGGAGACCAAATATTTCAGTGGAAGTTTTATTCAAAGTTACCCTTTTAATGAGACGTCACATTTCTTCAACCACCCTCCCTCCCTCGTCACGCATCGTCACAAAAGTGTGACCCCCCCTTTTTTTCTGGTGCGTGACGTCATTTATGGACGGTCCCTAAGTCGTTTTTACTGCTTTAAAAAAAAGTTTATTTATAATTTGATCAGCCATTCCTCCCTCCCACATCACTTTCCATTCTGAAAGCAGTTTAGATTAAATGTAACGATATGAATTATTACCACACTAAAATAGCTATTGGACAAATCGTTGTTTTCATTGTTTATGGAAATAGTTATATAGGTGTTTAATTTTTCATATTTTCTAAATATTTCAAGGACTATCTCAACGTCAAAAATATAACATGCAATTATCACAAAATTACTGTTAAGTCACTAAAACATCTGACAATTAATAATATATAGACAACATAGATTGTCAACAACTATGCAATACCATAAGATCACTATCACTCGGTGACCCAGATGTAAAACACATAACGATCATAAGTTGTACGGATCTAAAAAATTCAAAAATACAATACCCTCCTAGGAAGCCTTACCATTCTATAATATAAAGACATAAAAAAAACTATACCCTCATAGGAAGACTTATCATTCTATAATATAAAGACATCAAAAATACTATAGCCTCCTAGGAAGACTTATCATTCTATAATATAAAGACATCAAAAATACTATACCCTCCTAGGAAGACTTATCATTCTATAATATAAAGACATCAACGAAGCAAATAAATTCCAGGCATGATTTTTTTCCTGCATGAGAGGAAAAGATATTTGCATAACCTTCTAGAATAACAGAGGGTTTGAGGGGAGGGGGGCGGGTGAAGGATATTAGAGTTTAAATAAAGTTTCTCTGATAGAGCTTGTAAAGGTATTATGAATAAACACAAATTTACAACACAAAGCAAATAAAGCCAGCGCGCAGAAGAACAGTCAAACAACATGGTTTAAGGATTTTTAAAAAACTTCTTGCCTTGGCTGACCGTATGAAGACCAAAATTTTGCAAAATCTTTATAATTCAATTTTTTTCCATTTATTGAACCACACAAAACAGTCTCTCTCTCTCTCTCTCTCCCCCCCTCTCTCTCTCTCTCTCTCTCTATCTCTCTCTCTCTCTCTCTCTCTTTCTCTCTCTCTCTCACGCACTCTCTCGTTCTTTCTCTCTTTCTCTCTCTCTCTCCTTCGCACTCTCTCTCGTGTTCGCTCTCTCTCTCTCTCTCTCCTTCGATCTCCCTCTTGCTCGCCCTCCCTCTCTTTCCCCCTCTCTCTCCTTCGCTCTCTCTCTCTATCTCTGCCCCTCTCGTATTCGCATTTGCATTTTCTCTATATCTCTCTACATTTCTAAGGCAGCAACAAAATATAGAGATCATTATTTGGATCACTCTTCAAGAGACATGTTGAATCACTCAAGAGAAATA
Source organism: Radix auricularia (assembly GCA_002072015.1). Taxonomy (NCBI): domain Eukaryota; kingdom Metazoa; phylum Mollusca; class Gastropoda; family Lymnaeidae; genus Radix; species Radix auricularia. The sequence continues at coordinate 7,708 of MUZC01000337.1, read as the reverse complement.
TTTATGTATGAATCTGTTCACTTCACGCTGGGAAAACTTTCTTGCTTTAAAAAAAAATTATAATTATAAAATAAAATTTAAAAACCTTTAATTATTTTTTAAACTGTAAGAAATACTCTTTAAAATGACACACCTGTTTATTCAGATCCCATTTTGAGCGCTCCCGTAATATTTCTATCAACTAAGGGAAGCAATGCAGTAAGAAAATATTTCTTTCTGATTTTAATGAATTGTTCCCCTGGAATCAAAACGTTAAAATGTCCATACTCAAACATCTGAGAGTACATTAGTTGGATTCTTTCTTCAAGTATTTTCATATATTAAAGTCAAGGGGATTGTGATGAATTTCAGTTTTTAAATTTGTTTATACTGTTACAAAAGAGAATTAAAAATACGGCATTTTGTAACAGTTATGACGTCTAATATGTCATCATGTCCTCTACATGGCAATGTATAGAGAAGATTTTTAGATGAGTTCTATTATCAATAGTGAGGATTGTGTCTGTTTGTTTTTCCAAATAGTGCAGCTGTGTCCAATACGAAAATTATGATAAACATATTTTTGTTAAAAAAATGATTCAACGTTTGATGAAGTGTACGTTTATATTTTTATACGCTGCAGACATTGTATAACACCTGATGAAATATTACTCAGTTTGAAGAAAATCACAGGAACTCAAAAGTTTATCTTTCTTTTTTTTTTCTGTTGATAGATATCTACCCCAGAACCAGAATATTTTGGAGGCGTCATTTTTATAAAAATCCTTTCAGCTTTTAGCTGAGAAATTTTAAGTTATACCAATACAAATGGCATTTTCAAAAGACATTAGTATCTCAGAAGAAGAAATTTGTCAGCTAGTCGTGTTAAAAGCATTTTCAAAATTTGGCTTGAGGAAAGAACATTTCAATAGTTTTTATTTGAGATCCAATCGCCAATCTTTTGGGGACAAATAATGTTTTTAAAGTCTTGTTTGAACTGTGTTGTGTTGATCTTAATAGGTAGATTAAACGCAGTGAGATAAGTGTTACAAATTTCAGCCATCTACCCAAAATACTTTCTCGCTAAGAGCCTAAAAAAATTCCGTACAACAAAGGTTAGAAAATTGTCCACGATATGGTCCCAGATATGGTCTCAGAATTGGTCCCAGACATGGTCCCAGATGTGATACCAGATATGGTCCCAGACATAATACCAGATGTGGTTACAGATAAGTTCTCAGAAATGGTCCCAGATATGGTCCCAGATATGGTCCCAGACATGGTCCCAGATATGGTCTCAGACATGGTCCCAAATATTGTCTCAGACATGGTCCCAGATATGGTCACAGACATGGTCCCAGATATGGTCTCAGACATGGTCCCAGATATGGTCTCAGACATGGTCCCAGATATGGTCTCAGACATGGTCCCGAATATTGTCTCAGACATGGTCCCAGATATGGTCTCAGACATGGTCCCAGATATGGTCTCAGATATGGTCCCAGACATGTTCCCATATGTGATACAAGATATGGTCCCAAACATAATCCCAGATGTGATCCCAGATATGGTCTCAGACATGGTCCCGAATATTGTTTCAGACATGGTCCCGAATATTGTCCCAGACATGGTCCCATATATGATCCCAGATATGGTCTCAGACATGGTCTTAGACATTATCCCAGTTATGGTCCCAGACATAGTCCGAGATAAAGTCTCAGAAACCATCCGAGATAAGTTCCCAGGTATGGCCAAAGAAATGTTCACGTGGAATCTCACACAGGCAGTTTAGCCAAGAATAAAGTACTTATTAGTGGAGAATGAATTGCATCAACATTGTGAAAACCAATCTTCTAGGCGTAAAGAGAGTATATTTCAAAGCGTTTCTCATGAACACAGAGAGACACATTGGTGAAGTCTATAAATGCTTGGTAAAGGTGGTAATTTTTCTCTGTCAAAGAGGAATCAAACAGAGACGCTGCGGCAGTATACAAAATAAAATTGCATTACTGAAGCATCATCTGGGATACATTTTGTGCCGCCATTGGAATCGTGAGTCATCGGACACAAGATAAAATATTTAGTTTTTTTGTGTTTTTTAAATTATTTTTTTTTATAAATAATGTTTAACAATAAGTTTAATTGAATAATGTTTTAATGCAAAGGAGGCTAGTAAAAAAAAACAACACCAACGGCCTAAGCATTGTTTTATCCAATAGTTCCTCAGTTCCTCAGTTATAATCAATAACTTAAGATTATTGTAGGTTTTTTTTTAAAACTCATACATCTCTCCACTCTCAACCTCAGCAAACCTTTTCATCCTTATATACATCACTTTGTTATCTTAATAAAACAAAGGAAACAGCGATAATATGAGATGGAAATCCGCCTGTCACCTACTTCCTGTACATATCCATTATTCACCCCAACCCCCACCACACAAAAAAATTATTTTATTTTTAATTATGTTTTATTTTTAAACTTCTTAAATGGATCGCACTTTAAAATTTCTCACATTAATTGACTCGTGATGCCAAAAAAACAAAGAAAATGATATAACGCTTAGAATAGCGACTTTTAAACGTCTCATTAAAACCGACAAGTTAGTCATTACAGTTGTCTTGTCTTATTTAATTGTATGTATCAAATTGATGTCCACTACTACAGCGTTTAAAGCAAAACCTTAACTTCCTCAAATATTTTTATAAGCCTTAAAACGCCGTTTGTACTTAGATATAGATCTAGATCTAAACTTATAATAAGAAAAATTTATCTGGTTCTTTCATTACAGGATAGTATTATTAAACACGTAATAAATATTCAAAAGCGCAATTTCCAGCAAAGAATTTCCGATTTTTTTTGTTCAAAGCAAATTTTTGTATATTAAACTAAAAGTCATTTCAAAATTTTAAAATTCTTAAAGTAAACAATTACTATCTACAAGTTGCTACTAAAATAATTACAGGAGACGAAAGAAAAGAGATTTTCCGAAAATTCCTTGTACAAAATTGTTCTAAATATTATTAGCTATCGTTTTGCGTTTGTTTCCAACAGTTAGATGTTATGGTTGGCGAGAAATAGACAAAATACGAATTTTTTTTCTGTCACAAAAAACACAAATTTCCACGAAATCCAGTAAACCTTATCTGCATTTTTTTTTGCCCCATGCACATCCTTGGGACATATTTGGAAAAGATCTGAACCCTTTATCTGGTATGGTTCAGGAGGAGTTGCATGATCAAGCTTGACAGTCAGCAGTCAGCACAGATATTTCAAATTTATAAACCCAATTTTTTCAATAATTGCGTTAAAAACGAGCATTGATTTGATTCCTTTTTTTAAAAAAAGCATTTCATAACCATTGAATTATTTTTGTTTCCATACGATTCTATTAGTGCTTTGTAGATTACATTGAGGCTCATTCGACGCACATCATTGAAATATGTAATGAGAACTGGTGAGGTAGGTTGATAAATCTTCTATCGTAACGTTGAAATGAAACCTGTCTTTCAGTCTCGTAATTTTCAAACCTTTCCTTTTCCTGGTATTCTTTCTTTACCCGTAATTTCCAGCAACGTACATGTAACTATGCGGCTGTCGTTTAAAGCCATGTTTACACAATCCGCTTGTGAGTAGCACAAACTCTACGTATTCCGCTCTTTCAGCCAGTCACCCGTATGGCCAAGAAGAACTGTGGGACTAAGTGTCACGTCAGACCAAAGAAACTTTACACCGGAAATAATCTCGCGTCAAGTGTTACGGGCGTGCAGTGTACTTAATTTTGTTCAATTTCCGCTCACTGAAATTCACCTGGTTCCGTATTTATGGAAACGGAAATTCAAAACCCAATGTCTATTTATTTGGTACTCAATGACAGATTAACGACGTGGCTTTAAAATATCATGATCGCAGATATGTTAATAGCTGGAATGACCTAAGACATAAATTCTAACTTGGAATTGTAACTTTTACCTAATTCTTTAAATTTGTCAAAAATGCTGTTCTATTTTTTTTTAAAGCGTACGTTAATGTCGAAAAAAGAATGATAGGGACCAGTTTATATGCGACATTGGTGTTTCTAAATCCGGCCAGTGGGAATCCATTTGTTGGTCACTAAAAATCTCAAAGTTTTGTTTAGTAACTAGTAATTATGAATTATTCAAGTAGTTGAAGTAGGTCAAATAAAGCTAATTTGATAAGTAATTTTTATTTTTTAAATATTTTTGAAAGCTTCATTTTAGGCCAGGCAATTTAAAACAGAATAAAGGTGAAAGTTAAACCTCAAAAATAGAATTTATAATAGAAGATAATCCTTTTAACTTTTAATAAACTTCGTTTAATTTTATGCTCTTATAAGTCTGAGTAAAGATTCATCGTTTAAAGTAAACTGAAAAATATTCTTTAAAACATTAAAATATGTTTTAACATGCCATTGACTAACCTTAATCTTGCCTAGAAATATGACAATAAATCAAGCCGCCCCTAAGATGCCATTGACTAATCTTCTGGCCTAGAAATATGACAATAAATCAAGCCGCCCCTAACATGCCATTGACTAATCATTTTGCTTAGAAATATGACAATAAATCAACCTGCACCTAAGATGCCATTGACTAATCATCTTGCTTAGAAATATGACAATAAATCTAGGTGCCCCTACGATGCCATTGACTAATCATCTTGCCTAGAAATATGACAATAAATCAAGCCGCCCCTAAGATGCCATTAACTAAACATTTTGCTTAGAAATATGACAATAAATCAACCTGCCCCTAAGATGCCATTGACTAATCATCTTGCCTAAAATTATGACAATAAATTAAAATGCCCCTAAAAAGCATATCATAATCTGTCGAAGAAATGTTAACCTATCGAGACTAGCTTCCAATCTAACACATTTAATCGACGCGTGTTAAAATCTAATGTATGAAAGTCTATTTTAATATCATTCCCCGAGTGTACAAAACGATCAAGCCCCTACTCAAGGGGACTGAACCCAGCTCACTATTGGCGCCTCGTCCTGTTTGTGCAGTAAATTGCATTGAGTTTAACCCCCGCGTTGTCGCTCCTTAATTTTAATATATTTGGTAAATGGTTGTCCCAACTGACCACTGTCCCCACAGTATTTAGTCCCGGCTGTGACCAGTAGAGCCAGGCCCTCGTGATCCAATATTGACCTGACATTAGTCTGCTGCTGGATTCTACTCCAGGGGCGTGAATGTGCATGCGGTGGCGTAGAGTTGCAAGCTGGAAAGCAAATAGTGGGCTCTGCTCAGGTGAGTGAATTGGTCAAAGAGCTAACATTTCAGAGAGGTTCACGATAGAGATTGATAGATCTCATTCCATTTTAGATCAGTTTATAAGTGAATTTGGTTGGAGTCGTTTCAGTTACTTCCCTTTTAATTTTATTGGTTTAAAAAACGCGATTTTAGATTTCTTAATCAGTCGAGGAAAAAAGGCAAAAGCCGGCTAAAAAAAATTTAATTTGATGCAAATTATGTACTTTCGAATAATTACATTATTATATGTTACCAATTTAATCATAAAATTCACCATTTACGAGAACAGACGTTTACATTCATTTTGTGTGGTCATATGTGTCGTTGAACAAATTAAAAAATATCAAGCCTTGCAATTAAAGTAGAAAATTAACTTCCACCAATTAATTTCATTTAGCTCTAGATTTCTGTGTCTATTGACACATGTGTCTTATAAACGATAATTAAATATTTTGAGTGGCGTTATTTTCTTGAGCCTAAATTAAAAAAAAAAAACTGTAAGAAGCAATCAACTTACGGAGAGAGTCTTCATAAATGCTCCACATTATTATTTTACAAACGATGAGCTGGCACTATCTGCAAGATCGTTATAGAAACTAATACATTAATTTAGCCCTTAAAATTTACATCATGACTCATCCCGATTTTATATTAGAATTCATTCTATTCTACGTAACTAAAGCTCTTAGTGAATGGAAGACGTTAAAAAAGTATTGACATGAATTAATGAACGTTACCAAATTGGGAACAAAAATCTACGTTACGAGCATACATAAAAGCAAATCATCTTTTCCACTAACAAAAATAACAACAACACTGCCATAATGACACATGAAACCCATTGTCTTTTAATCTATTAAAAGTTTTGTTGCCCATCTCAGTGTCCCAAAAGGCCAAAAAAGTCAAGGTCAAATGCAACCACGAATGACACCAGAACTTCCCCTCCTTCCCCTTAGAAAGTGACCCTAACCCCCCCCCCCCACAACCTAATTGACGGGTCAATATCATCTCACCTCCAAGATTAGAAATCTCCAATGGAATGATCCCAAGTATCCACGAGGACAACTGAAGTAGATTTCAATTAGGTCTTACTCGGTTAGGGGGTCAATAAGCGAATGGGCGAGGAATGCACGATCCTAATCTTAGGCCAAGTGGTGTATTGTCTCCCTTTTCATCCCTCTTCCACACCAAACTCCACACATTTCTCACGTAAGAATATTGAAAAGATGGATGTGAGGTTGTATTCCAGTGGCGTAGCTGGGGGGTGGTGAGGCGGTCCGGGGGGTGGAACCAAGGTAAAAAAAAATTAGTTATTATTATTAATCGAGTTTTAATTAACGGGTCGCACAAATTTAGTTTTATTACATAGTGGTTGTTGTAATTAACGCAAACCCGTTAAAAAATTTAAGATTGCTCAAAACAGGTTTCGATTTTTTTGGAAAATTAAGGGGTAAACGTCACAGATGAAGCTTTCATATTAAAACTATACATAAAAAAATGTCGACGCTGGGCCGAATAAATGTGCTATTAATATCGCTACGACTGTTTTTGCATCGAATTTTGACATGCGGAGAATTATGCGCAAATAAGTACCTACATGGCATAGTGGTTCAAATATTGTGTTTAACTCCCAAGTAATAATTTATATTAATATTTCAGTTTTCAGAAAATTATTTTAAGGGAATTATTAAAAATTTAATTAATTTTGTTTTTATTGCATTAAAGTAGCACTAAAAATGTATTTATTTTATTTTTTTTAAAATTAAAATACGGTTATTCATTCTATTTTACGCCTATCCAATTTAAGTAATGTGTAAAAAAAATTGAATTATGACAAGAATATGAAAATATTCAACTTTCTCCGTTAATAAACATCACAATAGGCATAAATAAGTTGGAAAAAGCATACTTTAAATTTTGAATCGCATTGGAAAATTGACACTTAAAGAAGTAACTAGTAGTACGAGATCAGATGCTGGAATTTTAATCTATTCAATATAATCTTTTTTTATCTCTGTCATCTCGTTTTTTTAAAAATATTAATGAAAAACCCATTTTATGGAACAAAGAGATGTGCTAATACAAAACGCTTTTATATCAGCCAAAACAATTTGTGAAGAGTTGGAGATATCAGCTGAAGGCTGATTTAGAAGGAGACAAATATGAGTGGGGGAAATTCAGAAGACGTGGTTCTATCTTTAGAAACAGAATTGCAACGAGAATGGTTTTTATCCATGGATCTAATTATAAAAGAAACTAAAAGAATGAATATCCTTGCAAGAAATTATCCGTCCATAATACCATAAAATATTATGTAACCTACTAAATGTAGAATTTTAACATCAAATAAATTACTTTTTTTGAAATTGATAAAAGATACAGGCTTTTATGGCTGTACCTACAACAAGACAGGCGTTACGTTAGACAAACGAGGAGCAAACTGTACCTAC
>MUZC01000336.1:280318-295334 GCA_002072015.1 Radix auricularia | reverse complement strand
TAATGTTTTAATACTCCATAATGTTTTAATACTCCATAATGTTTTAATACTCCATAATGTTAGAAAGCCTGGACCTCACCTGATAGGAATATCGATAAAATAATGAGTTTAAAAATTTTGAAAACCGCCGTCAAATCTTAACGTATTTCAGTTAAATCTAAGACCCCTTGGAACCAACCACCTTCACGCCGATAGCGAATTCAGCGGCTTGAAAATATTCGGGGTTACAGAAAAATGTGCGAATGTTGGCCTCCGAACCATTTAGCTACCACCTCCAACCACAGTGCCTGCTATTTTAAACCGTGGCGACTACCGCACCCGATCATGGTACCTACCACTTCCAGCCACAGTGCCCACCACTTCCAGCCACTGTACCTACCAATTCCAACAACGGTGCCTACCACTTCCAACCACAGTGCCTACCAATTCCAACCACAGTGCCTACCAATTCCAACCACAGTGCCTACCACTTCCAACCTTAGTACCTGCCACTTCCAACCATAGTACCTACCACTTCCAACCACAGTACCTGCCACTTCCAACCATAGTACCTACCACTTCCAACCATAGTACCTACCACTTCCAACCATAGTACCTACCACTTCCAACCATAGTACCTGCCACTTCCAACCACAGTACCTAACAGCTTCACTCATAGCAATATGCATTTCATTTAAAATAAATGCGAGTGTTCATGTTACAGAAAACCCCAAGTTTTAAAATAAAATAATAAAATTGTAGAAAGCTACTGTATATAACATGAATGTAAACGTTCCCAAATTTAATATGCTCTGAGAGATTAAAAAAACAGCCGTATCACATTAATTATAATCTATTGTATTTAAAATTAATGCTCCAACACTTAAAAAAAAATATTTTAAAAATATTAAAAAATCATTCAATTTTAAAAGCACGTAAAAAGTTGAGAAGAGCAGACAATATTAAATGTGAATTTAGTTTGTGGGTTTACACTATTTTCACAACCTTTCTGAATAAGGTTTAAAAACATCGAAACCGTCACTCACTTTAGCTATCGCCACAATATTTGTGCGTGCTAAACAAATATGTATGTTTCCACCGAGCTTGAACCCAAAAAACACAAAAAAGATTAACGTATCTATCTCCCCTCCTTCCCCGACCCCTCTCTCCCCTTTCTATCCTGTCAAACTGTTGTTGTTTTGAAAGCCATTAGCCGGACCTCACTAAGCACCGCATGCCCCCGACTGGCCTGGTTGAAATGTTCAAATTGCCCCCCTTTCTCCCCTTTAATCTCGCCTCTACAAGCCAACAATCAGAAGCAGTGCGACGCTTCCTCCCGTGCCCTGCCATATTACCATAAAGTCTACATAATTTGAGAACCCGGTGGCCCGCCACAATGATGTCCCATTTTAGACAATTTTCACATTTAGTCTAGAAATGAATGGCCAATAAGCGAATTAGGGAGATCTTGTTTCGCTCCCTTATTAGGTTTGCCTGTCCAGTTTTTAACCCTAAACTGTCTGACCTATTCAAGGGACACAATCCAGACCCGCCAGTTAATTGTTCTATAATTATATTCCCTGCCTCTTCTGCGATAAAAACCAAGAATTGCCCCTGCCAGGATAAAATTTATTATCTGGCCTTAATCGAATCAAGTCCAATTTCGGACGTCTTTTCGGGGACCTGTTTTTGTTGAACAATTTGGTCTATGTAATGGCAGAGTTTTCGCCCTTGCCCCCACCATTGTCTGAGGGCGTTGGGTGTAGTTTTTGGAGGGGTTTTGTGTATTTTTTTCTCCTTCTTCTTCTTCTTTTGTAATCCTCTAGAACTGAAGACTTGTGATGTCTAGAGTACTGGGACTTGGCTTGCATTGTCTCCCGATCAATCATCAAGGGCCAAACACATAGTCAAACACCACTACAGCGCTATCTCGTGTTAGTCTTATTTTTCTTGTCTTATATTCTGGTAGATATTATTTGAATGTAGTCCGACTTTCTGACTTTAGTTGATAGCACTGGGGATTCGCAGGTTATGCGTAATAATTATTATTAAAAAAAGAGTTCTCCAAAGAATCAGACTTTAAAAACGAATGCAAAAATAATTAAAGAAAAAAAAAAACCCAATCCACTTACATTTTTATAAAATAGTGGAAAAAGCACTTGTAAAAACTAATAAACATTTAAATATATGAATTATATAAAATTATAAAAATAAGTTTAAAAAAAAAGTATATTTTGTATGTGATAATTTTTTACATCTACATTTCACAAAATCTTTGAGAGTTCAATGAAAAAAAATACTATTGAGACATTGCATAGTCATTAACATAGAGCTGTATATTTTGTGACAAACAATTAAAAAAAAAAACAGAGAAAAAAACAACAAAACAATGAAAGTTACAACTGGGACTTAAAGGTTATGCCATATAATTTTAAGTTAAAAAAATAATTCTAAAAAAAAAATTAGTCAACACAAAAATAACAAAACATTAATCAAATTTAAAAAAAAGGAAAAAAAAAAAAGAAAATGTTATTACATTTTTAAGGCAAAAAAGGAAAATTAAAAATTCATTTAATATATTTTGTGATCTTAAAGCTATGCACACGTGTAAGGTTCTTGAAACTTTTATTGCCAGAAAGGAAAAAGAATCTCTGGAGGTGAAAACATGCATACCGTATAGCATGTTTAAGCGAGTAGCACTACTTAAGTCTTGCATTATCGCAAGTTGGAATGTTGTTGTAGGTAGTTAGGATGATGCTGTGGTTATCTAAGGCTACAGATGTGGGATCAAGAATTAAAAAAAACAACAACTAGTACACGAAAAAATAACCAAACAAATCAAGGTTTATTTTTAAAATTATAATTGATTATTTGTTTTACAGAAATTTCTACTCTTTATATTTAAAAAAAAAAAAAAAAAAGCATAATTAAAGGGAAGCGATCCCACAGAAAAATCAATTTACAAAAAAGGAAAATGTAATAATTAAAGATTTAATTTATTTATCAAAAATATATTTAAAATGTTATTTTCATGCACATATTTTTTTAAAAAAAGGTTTCATTAATATGCTTCCAATACTTTATTATTCCAAACTATTTAATTTTCAAAATAATGATCCCATATCTTCACAATACAGAGAGTAAAATTATTGAAACAAATCATAGTTTCAAAAATGTTTGTGCCGTACCGTAGGGATGAGCGATACCCCTTCCTACTTCACTGTAAAGATGAGTGATACCCCTTCCTACTTCACTGTAAAGATGAGTGATACCACTTCCCACTTCATTGTAAAGATGAGCGATACCCCTTCCCACTTCATTGTAAAGATGAGTGATACCCCTTCCCATTTCACTGTAAAGATGAGCGATACCACTTCCTACTTCACTGTAAAGATGAGTGATACCCCTTCCCACTTCATTGTAAAGATGAGCGAAACCCCTTCCTACTTCACTGTAAAGATGAGTGATACCCCTTCCCACTTCACTGTAAAGATGAGTGATACCCCTTCCCATTTCATTGTAAAGATGAGCGATACCCCTTCCCACTTCACTGAAAAGATGAGTGATACCCCTTCCCATTTCATTGTAAAGATGAGCGATACCCCTTCCTACTTCACTGTAAAGATGAGTGATACCCCTTCCCACATCACTGTAAAGATGAGCGATACCCCTTCCCATTTCATTGTAAAGATGAGCGATACCCCTTCCTACTTCCCTGTAAAGATGAGTGATACCACTTCCCACATCACTGTAAAGATGAGTGATACCCCTTTCCACTTCACTGTAAAGATGAGTGATACCCCTTCCCATTTCACTGTAAAGATGAGTGATACCCCTTCCCACTTCACTGTAAAGATGAGTGATACCCCTTCCCACTTCACTGTAAAGATGAGTGATACCCCTTCCCATCATTGTAAAGATGAGTGATACCCCTTCCTATCATTGTAAAGATGAGTGATACCCCTTCCCATCATTGTAAAGATGAGTGATACCCCTTCCCATCATTGTAAAGATGAGTGATACCCCTTCCCACTTCACATACAAAGTTTAAAAAATGGATTCGATGGGGGAACTCCTTCTCAAGAACAATGTGTAGACTCCATGCGTCCCCTGTCCCCCCTGGATACCCCGTCAATTAACTTAGCAGGCGGGCCAGGCTCTAACCAAGTTAGGAAGCTAGTCACCCTGTCCCTAATCTGATTGGTTGCCGGCTAGATAACTGGCCGCGCCCTGGCAAATTGGTCTATCGGAGGCTCCGTGCGCACCGCAAAACTCGTAATACCTTAGTTAACGGTGGCCAGGGAATTTATTAGTCATTCCCCAAAGTAATTGATATTGTCCAATTTGCCGGCATAATTTATCCCAGTTCGACTGGCTAACGAGGTTAGAGAGCTTAATCTTCCGTGCAAATCTTGGACATGGCGTAGATGCGATGCCTGGGAGTTTTTCCTCTTCGAACTTTGAAAAATTCCAACAAAGAGGATCAAATATTTTAATAGTTTTATGAAGAAAAATGTGGAAAAATTTTAGCTTTAATTTGTTAATCCAAATGGATTACTTCAACTCTAAAAGTTAGTTTTTGAATTTGATTACTATAAATAACCCACAAAACTCCGTGAACTTAACATCAACTTATGTTGCGTGACAAAATATGAATTCAAGTAAAGTAATTATTGAAATTGAAATTTCAAGTAACAAAGTAAAAGATTAAATTACTTACCCAAAAATAAAATAAATTGGTCATTTATAGAGCATTACGGTGTCAGTTCAGTAAATCAGCAATGTGAGTGTTTATTGTTTTTTGAATCAATATTGGTATCGGTATCGGTATATATTATCAGTATTGATGTCGACTAGCGAGACTTAATTCAACCAATATTGGTATCGGTATCGGTATATATTTTCAGTATTGATGTCGACTGGCGAGACTTAATTCCCCAAGGATTTGCGATTAGGCCTACAACTAAACTGATTCGTGTCTTATAGATTTAAGTTTTCATCATTATCAGTCCCGTGGACGTTGCGGTCGTTGAGGGGAGCGCGTAGACACATCAACAGAAAACTTAAGTGCTTGAATAAAAAAAAACAACTCTATCAACTGAATGAATATTGATTGTCTTTGATGGACAAAGCGTGTTGCATTTCGGTTTTTCGTTATAACTTGTAACAATAAATGAGAAAACAGTCCTTCGTTGATGTCATAATTAAAATTTATAGAGTGTTCCAAAAATGTAAACACTCTTTAAATGACCATAACTTCTAATTGAAGGCAATTGTGATTCATGGTATACTATCTTTGATAGTGATTAACAAAAAAAACTATTTTTTTTCAGCGGTGACTGCTTAATAATGGCTGGAGTTAGACTAAACTTTGAGGAAAGAAAATTCACCCCAAAGTGCTACTTGAAGACGGGGAGCATAATTCCATACACTGTGTATGTCAAATGTTTACTATAAATTTACCTGAGTGTTAAGTCCGCAAGTGGAATTGAACTCTTTAGCTTACAATAAATGTTAGAGTGGTGATTAAAGGGCTGGTTAACACTGAACGTAGCACAAAATGAAAGATTGAACACAGTAACTGACTTTACAATTCTTAGTTAAATACAATGAAACTAACAACGAAATACCACACGATACCTGTGTTAAGTAATTATTAGTTTAACTTGCTAACTCTTAACTTATAACAATATCGAACAATAACTAACTTAATAATGTAATTACCCCCCCCACCCCTTGTAAAAAAACAAGTTTTTCACTATAAATCCTTTATATACGAGACATAACTATAAGGATGTTCATCATAATGCGCAGGGCAAAACAATCCGAAAATACCAAATTCTTGTTATTTCTCGTAAAACGTGTTTAATATAATGCGCACCGATCGTGAATATATTTTTAAATAGTAATGTCAATGTAATGCGCACCTTATTGCGCGACATGAAAGGTTGTTGAACATATTTCGCACCACAACACTCAATCTCAAATAATTAACATGAAATGTGGGGTTCGTACATTACTCGCCTTATTCCTCTTTCAGCGCATACCTAATACATTTTTTTTTTTAGAAAACATGAGATTTGATATCAATGTGTTATTTTTAGATCAAATGCATTTGAAGTGCATATACTTAGACGGAAAACTGTAGCTATAAGATCAAAATCAATTTGAGGAATCGTCCTGTATCTATCTTTATATTCTATCAACGATGAAATGATCCTTGTAATATCAATAGCCACTCTCGCGAGTTTGAAGGTTAATCAAATCAAAGGGTTTTTGACATTACCGCTGCATTGTTCGTTAGCTGTTTCGCTATGTCTTGGCAACTAAAAAAAAAATTCAATTTTTGTTTTAAAAAAATAAGACGAATTCATACTTAATCTTATAAGGCTTTAGGCTCAGGCCATGTAGGAGCCAATATCAGTATCAGGTGAGTTCAGGGAACATCACGTCTAAACGAGAAAAGAATGCACCAGTACTTGGTGAAATGGAAACATTCTTGCCGGTAGTCAAATACGAAAAAGTTTGAGAAGCACTGTCCATTTATTTAATGTCGTTGCACATAGCTTCACGCGTGTTATGTTATTACACTGGAGGCCTACTTTAAAAAAATACTTAAATGACAAAATTTGTGACGTATTTTTGGAAGGGTGGGGGGGGGGGGGGAAAAAAAAGGCCCAAAATTGGTTACCGTCTTTTATGNGCCGCGTCGACTTTGCACATACCGTTATTCTGCTGGAGTAAAAAAATCGGCCAAAATTGCGTGACGTCATTTATGGACGGCCCCCATGGTAAAGTTTATGGCATGGACACATAAAGTCCACATCTTCGTGGCCAGGAGCAGCTAATCGAGTATTTTCGTAAAGTTATTAGAGTTTATTCCCCATTCAATTTTACAGGATTTTAACAAATATCGGCATGTATAATCATCATGACCAGATTGAAAGAGTTTTTTTTTAAACTTTACTAAATTCACCGTTTGGGCACAGGTGTCCGTAATGTCTTTTTTGTGTGTTAAATGAGATTTATATATATATATTATTTTAAACATTAGCTATTTCAGGTGGGACGTGGTGGTCGAGAGGTAGCGCTCTCGACTGTCACACTGATGGTCACGAGTTCGAATCCACACGAAAGTGAGGATTTGTTCTCGGGGCCTGAGGAGTCCCCGAGTCACCCAGCTCTGAATGGGTACCTAACTAGACAATAGTTAGGCGGCTGGGGTAATGCGTGGAACCCCTATAGCCGTGGCCTGTGACCGCTGCATCACTTGCCAACAGATCATCTCTCATGGTCTGTGGACGCAATTATCTTCTGCATAGAAGCGTCTGTATATCTAAGATAAGATACAGGTGGAAGGATGGGTCAATCTTGGTACACATTTCTGACGAACCATATAAATATTCTACATAGAATCGAGCTAATCGATCCATACATTTTGAAAAGGGGGAAAGGGCGCCTAATTTATTTCATCATAGACTATACGCAAAAATTTAAAATAAATAAATTCTAATTGTAAAAAAAAATTTGGCAAGCGGTTTATATATATACAGCAAAATAATAGTTGTGAGTTGTGGACTACTAATTGTTAAGGACTTCTTCTTCTTCTTCTTCTTCGTTCTCAATATTGAATATTGAGTTTTGCGCCAATTGGCCCGTGGTCCCCGACTTCAGCCTGCTGTATTTTCTGGATTTGCTGATTTTAACGAATAATTTGTATTTAAAGACTATTTATAAGTACAGTCGAAATATAATTAGGCTCTTATTATTACAGACCGTCTTTAATTATGCTAACATTACTAACATTGTTGTATACTGTAGCCTACTACTATGGCGGATTAAGGGGGGGGGCTGAACGGGCTAAAGCCAGGGGCCCCCGACGGTTTGGGGGCCCCCAAACTTTTTATATTTTATAATAAAAGTGTACAAATGTTTGCACAAACCCTTGGAAATATAATAAATAAAATAAATTAATAAATATTATCTCTACAACTGGATTTAGTTGCCTCCCTTAGAGAACATAGTTTAAATTATTGTCTATATTTTTAAAATTTCTCCGTTGTGACGAGCTCCGCTGGCCGTGTGGAGAGAGTAATGGCTTGTGATGCAAGCGGTACCGGGTTCGATTCCCAGCAATGGAATTGAAAATTTTTGTTTTCACACTCAATTGTAAAATACCGGCGAACACTTCAAACAGTTACTTCTTCGTGTTCGTTTTTTTTTTCATATTTAGTTACAGTCTTATATTAGCTGGTAACATCATTTTAAGGGACGCTGGCAGGTTAGGGCCCCCGTTTGATTGCAGCCCGGGGCCCCGTGCAGTCTTAATCCGCCCCTGCTGTACTACCTTTAGTTACAGACTAACCAGACTGACGAGATCCTGCTTCCCTGTTTGAATTGAAGCGATTCAAACGGTCTAGGACTGAAACTAAACAATGACATCTACCATGATAGCTGTAATGTGGTGGAAGTATAATTGACAGACTAACCATAGTTACAAATTACCGATAGTTACAGACTACCAATAGTTACAAAATACCGTTAGTTACAGGCTAACCATAGTTACAAATTACCGATAGTTACAGACTAACCATAGTTACAAATTACCGATAGTTACAGACTACCAATAGTTACAAAATACCTTTAGTTACAGACTAACCAGACTAACCATAGTTACAAATTACCGATAGTTACAGACTAACCATAGTTACAAATTACCGATAGTTACAGACTAACCATAGTTACAAATTACCGATAGTTACAGACTAACCATATTTTCAGACTATTCAAAGTTACACTTTGCTCATAGTTCATAGTTACCATAGAATTCTGACATTTTTTGAGAACATGGAAACTTGGTAACAATGGGATCCTAGATACGAAGTGTTGGACCAACATTGCTTCGTTCTCATCTTATACTGAATGCACTTTTTGGTTAAAAGCATTCGATTAATTCGCTTTCAACATTATTCAAGTAATCTCTAAATTGTTTCGATATTTCTTGCCATTTTTAAAAATATTGATTACTCACAGGGAACAATCTAAATATTCTCTACGCTAAACGCCTTTTATAAGCAGTAAAGTTGAAACAAATGAAATTTAAATCAAATTAAAAAATCAAGATTTCTTCGTTAAATAACCCAGGCTTCACCCACTTCCACGACCTCTCTCCCTGCAATAGATGCAGGCAGCACAATGGCAGGGTTTAGAATCACGTACTCTCTGTCGATATCATCTGGTCATCATAAAACAAGGCTTAATGTAACTCATTGAAACCACCGGACTCGGTCTCAATGGATGATCCTTGCTGGTCTCCGCTCTGATCTGCGGGATTATAGCTTGGGACACAAACCCCGATTGTTCAAACTATTCTATTACTTACTTTTGGTCTATTGTTGTCTGCGCGTTGTTGAGTAATTAATTCCCCTGGTTTCAATGGGCGTCCATGTCGAGAAGGCATGCTGGACAATGATCAAGGCTGTTGGATTTAGTGTTTGCATGGGACGATAGCTGACTCTAAAATAACACGTGACGTCAACGAAATATACCCGCAGCGCTTACAAAAAGAATGTATTCTCTAAATACCAGCCGATTATTAAAACAAATGATCATGGATTTATATTACTTACGAACTTCTAATAAATTTAAACATTTATGAAAATATATCCGCTCAGATAAGTTTATGTAATTTTTTATATATAAAAATTTCTATCATAAATGAGAGAAACTAAGATTTAAAAGGAAAGTTTTTGATGAATTTTAATCTACATCTCGTACGAGTATTTAATATACGAGGGCCTTTTCAGTTGTCTTATTTTATCTTTACCGACGCTCTTTCTATACAGAAGGTCATTGCGTTAATAGACCATGCCGCTTTGTTGGCAATTGACTCAAGGTTATGAGGTTTCCACGCAATACCCATCAGCCATTGTTTTCCTAACTAGTGTTTGGCACCTATTGGGAACTGGGTGGATTCACGGACACACTGGGCCCCGGAAACAAATTTCTGACATCAAGGGGATTCGAACCCTAGACAACCGGTACGCTAGCAGCTGGACGAAGGTGACGTACAGGACAAGGGCCAGGGACATGTAGATAACAGGCTGACGAGATCCTGCTTCCGTGTTTGAATTGAAGCGATTCAAACGGTCTAGGACTGAAACTAAACAATGACATCTACCATGATAGCTGTAATGTGGTGGAAGTATAATTGACAAAAGTATGAAACTTTCCAACAAACACATTTAAATATAAGTAAAAAAAAAAACAATTAAGGAATGGAATCAATTTAAATTAAGCGGAAACAAAACTGCTATTATGCAAGAACATATTATCATCAATTTGAAATTCTAGAAATTGCCCGCGAAATTATGGATGCTGCGATATATGAAATTTCCATCTATTGACTTTATAAAAAAATTCAAAACCTAGAATTTGAAAGTACCCCGGGCCCCCACTTGAGGGGGGCCCTAAATTTATTTACATCATATATGACATAACCGCCATGTATGCAGCCCTCCCCTCCAAAAAGGCCACGCCCCCCCCGGGACCTAAATCCTTACAAATCCCTAGCTATGCCACTGTCTTGATTTATTACAGTCGAACCCACTTATCTCGCCCTCGGTTATCTCGCCAACCCTGTTATGTCGACGCTTTTGAAGTGGAACCGCGAAAAACTCTCTTTGTCTAAGCATTTTGTATTCTGCCTTAACACAACACAAAATCAACTCCGGGTAATAAGCTAATATATCAACTAATTGAAGTTAAGGATAATTGGTTCTGAGTAAACGAATAAATAGATGGTGCACATATGCATTTTGTTGTCAGCAAACATGTATGCGTATTTTTATAGCATGCCGATCACTTCATCAAACAAATAACGGCAACGCTGTTTCTCATTTATTAACGCACAACACAAAGAAATTTCAAGCACGTGTTAATATTTTGCCGCCTTATTGGTTGTCGTTTATCTCGATCCTCGGTTATCTCGACCCTTTTCGGCAAACCCCTAGGCCGTCGACATAACCGGCTTCGACTGTAAATCATATATAAAATATATGACCAAACATTAACACTCTATAAACATTAAAAGCTCTTAATAAAAATCCAAAACTGGACATAAACCATGGATAAACGTAGGACGCAAAAATCTTGAGTATAGAAGGAGTATCTGTAACCGATAAGATAAGAGATAATTATAAAATGGACATTGCGTGCTTATTTTCACCTGGTAATTAGACCTTTTTCTCTAAAAATCAATTTTTAATTTGTAATTGGATCTCAGATCTCAAAGAATTGTACACTTAAAAAAAACAACATTTAAAGCACTAAAAGTACAAGATTATCTATCTAATTTTAATCTGACTTTAATTATTTTAAAATATAAACACGTTCCACAAAGAGGAAAAAAAATACCGAAAGATAAAATATTGACACTCTGTATATGTAGACTAAGTTTATTTTCTAAAAAAATTACGCCAAAGCCTTTAAAAAATACAAAACTATAATGTTAATTCATTTCCACAACTCCGTTTACGATTACCTAAACTCTTCTTTGCAGCTGATCCATATTATTGGAAATTGTATTAAAATGAATCCTTTACTTTTAAGGCTCTCATATAAATCAATTTTTCAAGCTACTTAAAATCTATATGACGTTTTTTCGAGGCCACTGATAAGTATACTTTCGGAAGATAAAAAATATTATGCATCTATTTTTAAATAGTAAATTTCGAAATCTGTAAAAAAAAAAAATAATAAATTGGGTATTTAATTTTTATTTCATTTCTCAGTTTCAATTTAAATTTACGAAATGCGAGTCATTTATGGACGGCCCCTAACCTATATGTTTCCTGGTTGTTATCCATGAGAATATTGTCTTTACTGTAATCAAGACGAACAATGTATCTTGTTGTGAAATGTTCTTGAAAATAGCAAAAATGTTTTTAAAGAAATTAAATCAAATTTTAAAAAACGATTAAAAAGGGTATGATTTGTAAAAAAGGAACTTTTTTCAGTTTTAAAAGTAGTGGTAATAATATAGTGGAAATAGGGTTGTGGAAATTAACAAATCATTTCTTGATTAATCGGTAATTTTTTTTCGATTATAATAATTTTAATCGATAAATTAGCGATTAAATTTAAGAAAATATGTTCAATTTTTTTTCGGTTTACTAATAAATAATTAATTATTAATAATAGTTTATACTTTTTTTTACGTAGAAAATTCTCCATTAAAAATATAGGCTATTTAAAGTGTAAACTTTAAAATAAGCTGTTTTAAAAGGAAACTTATACTTAAAAATTAAACGTTGTATTTATTTAATTAACAATAAAAAATAAATAAATTCAGAGGCATTAAAATTAACTACTTGTATTTAAATAAGGGATTTGACGAAGTTCGAATTCGAATGTGACGTTATTCGAACTTCGACGTTTTTTGAGCAAATTCGAATCCAACGGATGTTTTTAAAAAATCCGTCGGATTCGAATTTGAAAAATTACCATTTTCAGATTAAACACGGCCGTAGAAATCGTAACTAAAATTAACAAACCTAGAGAATTTCGAAAACCCGAAATAAAGAAAACAGATAAAACTAAAGTCCTAGACCCTTACTCAGCTGTCCATAGATTAGATGTTGTATTTAATCATGAACGTATTTTAGATACACCCCTCTCACGAAATTGTTTTCATCCGAGTTTTCTAAACCTCGGAATAGATGACCGTCGCAGCAGACTACTGCCAGACAATGCAGAGAAACTGGTGTTCTTGAAGTTTAATCTGCCATTAATTAATTTCAAGTACTGAGGCTTCATGTGAATGTAACAATAAACAGTATCTTTAATTTTGTTTAATGTAATAGTAACTCTTCAATTGTAAGAACTTAGTTTTTAATTCCGCTAAATATTGTTTGTCAAATTGTTTCAATTTTTTACTTGATTTAAAGCGTTTTTGTTTTTTTTAAATTTAGGCTAAAATTACTTTGGTGGAATTAAATTCATTCATTTTGTTTATCTTTCTAAACTGCATATGCATTGTTTTTGAATTATTTATTTTTGTGATTAAAAATCATTCTTGTTATGGGGGGCACGGGACTGACACCTTGGTATACTCCTTTTTTTAGCCAAGTGTTGACCAAATCCGCATTCGCATTCAAATCCGACGGATTTATATTTGCCAAATCCGAATCCGACGGATGCGGATTTTCCTCAGCTCCGTCAAATCCCTAATTTAAATATATCTCCTAGCAATTTTATTTTTAAAATTAAATGCTTAAGTTATTAAATGCGTTTTAAAAAATGCCCTAACAGTGCACAAAATGTAAAGGAAAACAATAAAGTGAAAAAAGTGATTATGAGGTCTTAGAAAAAATGCATAACTTTTGAACCACTTCGGATAAAAAGATAAACTTTATAATTTTAGCTTTAATTAAAATTATCTATTTTTTAATGGGTAAATTTTTCAAAGGTTAATTTTTAAATTTAAATTAATCGATAACAGCCCTAAGTGGTAATAATATAGTTTAAAAGTAGTGGTAATAATATAGTGGTAATAATATAGTTTAGAAGAAATGGTAAAGCTCAGATTAATCTTAAATTATCTTATCTATCTGTATTATGGAAGCTCTTTCAAAACAGAAGATTATTGCGTCCTACGCTTACTAATGGTTTATGTCTGTTCTTGCATTTTTATTAGAGTTTTAGATGTTGTTTTCCTGATTTCACCAAGCAACCCAATCCAAGTACCAACGGTAGAAGAAAAATTGGTATGCGTTTATTCTTGTATATATATTATAATATTTATAAGAAAAGTGGTGTTTTTAAAAAAAAAAAAATCTCTGTCTCTATGCGGTTTGTATTAGATTATATTTTTGTTGTAATGATAATATAAAAGTTTAAAAAGCATTGGTAAAAATATAACTTTAAAAGAAGTTTTAATATTAAGTTGAAAAATCAGTGGTAAATATAACTTTAAAAGAAGTGTTAATATTAACTTTAAAAAGCAGTGGTAATAAAAAAGTTTTTAAAATCAGAGGTAATGTTAAGATTAAAAATCAGAGGTAATAATTATATTTAAAAAATGCGCTGATGAAAGATGAGTATTTCAATACCCGGTAAATGCCGGAAAACCCTTGTTAGCGGTGTTAGCTATTGTGTAAACCTGGCGTTAGCCCGTGACGTCACCAGACCGACTTGCGGACTCTCTAATACCTCGAAGGCTAAAAGTGTGCAAATGTAATCCGTGTTAGAACGGGCCTCGACGCGTGTCAGTCCAGGAATGTAATCTACACCCCTCTGTAAGCTGCGGGGCGACATTGTCGTGACACAAAGGGTTTTCCAATTACCGTCGTCTTGATGAAAAATTGCCTTTCTTAGCTCCGTAATCCCTCGGTTTATTCCGCCCGTATCAGGTGATCAACGGGATTTGAGGGCAGATGTTGTTTGATTTGATACTTCAAACACGGGGCGTTGTTGGACGGCCAGGAATTAAGAACGTTAATAAAGAAACTCGGGATTCTTGAGTAGGGGCTGTTGGGGGAATGAGGGAGTGACGTAAGCGGGGGGGGGGCAGAAGAACGTTCGGTTGGCCGTCGAATGAAAATTATACCTGCGGCACTACAGGTATGTTTATTCGTGTCATAGATGTGCCTTTACTGGGGACATGTCTTACAGGGGAACTTTCCACCAACTGGGGTCTGGGGTCTTCCTCCATCTGGGGACAAGATTTTTGACTCTCAGGGAATGTGAGATTTCAATAAATCATAAACTTTAGTCACAACGGGAGGTAGAACTTTCCACCGGGAGTTCCTGCAAGGATGAGATGCCTAGATGTAAAACTGACGTAACCCACACTTTGATGCCTAGATGTAAAACTGATGTAACCCACACTTTGATGCCTGGATGTAAAACTGATGTAACCCACACTTTGACAACTGGATGTAAAACTGATGTAACCCACACTTTGATGCCTAGATGTAAAACTGATGTAACCCACACTTTGATGCCTAGATGTAAAACTGATGTAACCCACACTTTG
>MUZC01000336.1:265265-279157 GCA_002072015.1 Radix auricularia | reverse complement strand
AAACTGATGTAACCCACACTTTGATGCCTAGATGTAAAACTGATGTAACCCACACTTTGATGCCTAGATGTTAAACTGATGTAACCCACACTTTGATGCCTAGACACAACGCAGTTATACAGGGTGGGGGCGGATAGTTCCCGTGGGTAAAGTTTTTAAATTTTGGAGGGCCATCGATCGGAGTGAGGAGTCGGAGAAATTTTCTTCGGCGGCCCCGAACCCGTCAGCTTGCTATTTGTTTGTTTGTTCTTTTACTATAACTATTATTGTGTATATGTATGTATGTGTGTGTGTGTATGTGTGTGTGTGTGTGTGTGTGTGTGTGTGTCTGTGTGTGTGTGTGTTACTTTTACATAACATACCACGATGATAAAACTACAAGAAAAAAATTACCCAAAAAAAGAAAAAAAAAGAATTTGTCTTCAAGTTAATTAATCAACAGAGATCCCATGTCAGCCATTTTCATTTTAATATCTCAGGGACACCGTCATATAACTTCTGTAATGATTGAATTACGTCATTGTTTGTAATGTTTGTAATTGCAAGTTCACCCCCCCCCCCTTAAAAGAACAGGTATCGTTTCTTGAAATTCGGTATCGACCTATGGAGAGTTTGCAGAGCTGAAGATCTCACACAGCGACTCGGTAATCCTCTTTTGTCAGTTTTGTCGACTTTTCATTTGTTCATTTACCTCCCCTCATATTAGATTCTCTGTAGAATCAACACACAAGTGGCTTATCCCCCTTTAAGACCAACAGCAGTCAGCGCTAATGATAATTACATGAACTTTATCCGGATTACCCCGCCATTATCACAGTCTCATCATTTCTCATAATCCCCAAACTCCCTCCACCCCCTAGTCGCCCCCCGAAAGTTACCACTTTCTGCTTGCAAAATTTCTTGTATGCTTCGCTTTGTTTGCAAAGAAACGATTCTCATTCTTTAAAAGAAACCAATACATTTTAAATTAGTGTCGGTATGTTTAATAGTTAATTCTAGGGACCAACTGGTTAGACATTTGCTACCGGGTACCAAATCCGAACTGTTAGATGTACTATTCGCCAAATACCGGATACCAAATCCGAACTGTTAGATGTACTATTTGCGGGATCCAGGTACGAATCCGAGTAGAAGCAGTAGGGATGTTAAACGAAAATCGGAAATTCGAATTCATTTTGTTTTTTAAAACAGTTCGCGGTTGATTTATTTCACAAAACCATAACCACCTTGTATTTAGCTTTCACATTTTCTACCAATACAATTTGATTTCAGGCATTCACTTTAGTTTATTAAATAATTATTGACTGTATTTTTGTATAGTTTACTTTACCACCGTGTAAACTCTTCATGCTAAGTGCAATGATATTATAATTATGGTCAGAAGACTGGACTATCGATATATTAAGATTTGAAACAATGAATTCATTATATATTACTTTTAAATTTTGTCTCTTGTTAATATCTTACGTATTTCGCAGCTAATTTTATTTAATGTAGGCCTACTTACAATAATTTGATTTGAATTTATTTTATTATTTAAAATCAAAATTTGAACAATTCAAATTTTAAATATGGTGGCGTGGTGCTTATCGCTAGAAGTAAACGCGAAATTGTCGTGGAAAATTAGTTTATTAACTTTTTATCTTTATAATTTCAAATTAATAATTTCTATAATTTGATAAAATTTGTTATATATTTAAACAATTTGTAAGTATACTAATCTTGATATTTATCGAATTCCAAAATTGTATTTTTTAAGATATTTTTAAAAAGATATTTGGCATTCGGGTGTTTACGAGGGCAATATTTGCCGAGGTAAATAGTTTCGAAAATCCGATATCCGGCCGGGGCGATAGTACGGAGCTGTTTCCGGTTGGTCCCTAGTTAAGTTATTATTTTTTTAACAAACCGCAACTGAAATAGTTCTAAGATCAAAATAATAATTCAGACACAATAATTTATCGCATATAGAGGATAAAGGTCATTAAAGAAAGGGGCCGTCCTTAAATGACGTCTTGCGAATTTTGCCGAACTTCATCCCCGCCCCTCTGTCACACGTCGTCACAAATTTTAGACCCCCCCAGGGTGCGTAACGTCATTAAAGGACGGCCCCTAACTCCATCTCATTTTTAACATCAAGAAATAAATCTGACAATGTTTAATTGGTTGAAATATTTATACGACTTTTCAAAATCTCTTAACAGGATATTTAACATTTGAGGTGACTAATGTTTAGACTGTCCAGAGGTTTTTCGAAAAAATCCGGGACATTTTTGTTCAATTCCGGGACAAATTAAAAATAAGTAAAATACCTAAAAAATTTCTTTAAATAGCTCACTTAAATCATAAAGCAATCATAAGATATCCATTCATTAATTTTTTAAAATTTTTTATTCTTTTTAAAAACTCTTTAAATTCAATATATTTTTAATAGGTAACCCTTTCGAATATTACTGTAAATTTTTAATAATATTTTTCGCTTGAGTGGATTTTTTTCAAGAAATTTGTCATTCTGCTTGATGGGATCATAGAAAATGCTGCAATTCATGTTTGAAATGTATTGAATTGATAAGCAGTTACATATCTAAAAGAGAATTTCCCATGATTTTCGCAAATCTTTACAATTATATACATATCATACTGTTTTAAAATACATTTTAAACATATTAAAACAATTTTTTAAAGCCTCTTGTAAAAACCAAATTATTCTAGAAAGGTTAATTTAGTTGAATCTACTATAATCTCATTTTTTAAATAAAAATTAGGAAAACGTCGATTTTTCCCCCGTGGACCACCTTAAATACTTACAAACAGCAAAATTTATCATTTTTCTTGCTTCCTAAAATTTTGATCGACGTGCTTGACAAAATTTAAAAAAAAAATATGAATGACATTTAAATTTTAACGATCACTTTTGACTTTATTCATAAAAAATACTTAGCTTTCATACAAAACTTTTTGATTTCTAAATTCAGGGACAAATTATTATTGCTTCCCTGACAGGATTCCGGGACAGAGGTGAAATTTAGGGACGGTCCCGGCAAATTACCAGCAGATGGGCAGTCTACTAATGTTCTGACAATATTTATTTTTTTCCTTTGCAATCTTGTATAATAATATAAGCATGCGCAAGACATGATTTTTATTGTATTAAAACTAACGCGGAAAAACGAGTCCTAAAAACAAAAGTGATCTCAAACACCACTATGCGTGCAGACACAGTTTAGGAATATGTATCCCAGCGCGCATAACCGAAAAAATAAAATGGGCCAGGATTTAAAAAAAAACAACAACATCAACATCAACTTGCTATTTATCTGTTTTTGGAAAAGAACATCACAGAAAACATTTTCAGATCTCACCGATTTTTAACTAAAAATTGAATCAAAGTACATCATACCGTTTTCAGTGATTTCTTCTAGAAAGAAAGCATTAGTCCAATAACTTCTTCTCTATTTGAGGCTTCGGTTATTCGAAAACCTAGGCTGTCATAAAGACAACCGATTCTCTCCGACAGTAGGAGTAACGCTTTGAAAATAAGGTTAAATTCAATTTCTACATAAATGACATTACAGACGGTCTAAGATTTGAACATGTTATTATTTAACTACAGAAATGTATAGGACTATGGTATTAATGGTATCTGCAGAATATAAACTATACTCATTGGTTGTTTTCCTCCCAGTTTTAGAGAAATGATATGTATATATATATATATATTATTAATTACGTATAAACTGTAGATTTTTTAAAAAAATTTAGAACAGAAACAAATGTTGCATAATTTTTTAATAATAATAATAATAAAAAGAATAGTAACAAGAACTCAATGTTTCTTTTCAATTGTAGAATAAATAGACGACGAATAATTTGATCGAAGTTGCGAGTTACAGATGTTTCAAGATAAGAAGAATTCAAGATACGAAAGGAGACTCAATGTATTTTTCGTTCAAAGATGCGAATAAAAATAATCCAAGAATCGAAAAGCGCGCAGCAGAAAACATTGGGCATCCCTTGTCTGCATTCAACGCGCTACCAAAGGTTCTTGTGCTGATCAATGACATTTTCCTGACCCATTTTAGAAACATTGTAAAATGCTGTAAAAACAAGCTTCATTTAACATTAAAATTTCCCAAGAGACCATTAGTAAGCGAATATTAAAAAAAAATATTTAAAAAAAAAAAAAAGAAGTTGGTTGAAGTGAGGCAAAGGAAATAAATGGTAAAACAGAAAATTTGAAAGCGCAAAACAAAAAGTTTTTTTTTAAATTTAAAAATAAAGAATTTGTGCAAGTTAATGTTTGTATAGTGTACAGTTGTAATAGTTTTAATTGTTTATTTAGCATTAATTTATGTCAAGATTATACATTACGTTTTATTTTCATAAAGTTAAGTGTTTTGTATGTAATGCCGTAATGTTTTCTGTCATCCGTTCTCCTCCCCTACACCACCCACTTCAACTTCTCGCCACATCACCTCACTCGAAAGATTATTGGTATACATATTATTTTTCATTTATTTTATTCTTTTTCATTGTTTTATTATTATATATTTGTTATATAATTTGTACTCTTTAAGGATAGAAACATCCTACTTTTTTTTTCTATAGTTTTAAAAGATATTTTCAATTTTTAGTGCTGTTTCTGTGTTGCTTGGAACGGACTAAGTATTTTACATGTAAAACTTAGTTCGAGATACGAAAAATCAAAGTTACGAAAGGCACACCAGAAGGGATTAATTTCGTAATTCGAGGAACCACAGTCCTAAGAATATGTATGAACTAGATTTTTTTATAAATATCCACACAAGTATGAATCTTCCTTTCATAATTTAATATCAATTTAAATGGATCAAACATATTCATAAACTAATCAAAATATTAAAAAAGGAAAATACCAATAAATAATCAATATATTAATATTATGGGAATAAAGGTATTCACATTGTATATATACTCACAGAAATCTACAACATCATTTAAAACTCAACTTATTTATACAACAATCAACATATTTAAAGTTCGAAGGCACCGAACATTTTTTGCATACAATCATGTATCCCTAAAAAATATTTGAATAACAAAAATAAATGAAGAATCAAATAAAAATTAAATAAATGTTATTATCTCATTAAAGAAATCATTGCATTAAAAAAAATTAGGGCTGTTATCGATTAATTTTATTTTAATCGTTAACTTTAGAAAAATTACCGAATAATTAATCGTTACTTTTGATTGAGCTAAAAATAAGATGTATGACGTCATTAAACTGAAAATTTCAAGGGAAGTAACAAAAAGAGGCAATTGACATGTTTTGATTTAAATATAAGTAGTTCCATATAATGTCACTGAATTAAACTTTGCCATTGTTAATAGAGTAAAAACAATGTTTAATTTTTTATATCACTTTCCTTATAATATAGCTTATTTTAAAGTTTACACTTTAAAAATCTTTTTAAAATGGAAAAGTTTGTACGTAAAATAGCAAACATTATTAACTCTTAATTACTTATTAATAAATTGGTAGGCCTACAGGTATCGAAAGTATGTACGCTATTTTATCGATTAAAATAGTTTTAATCGATAAAAAAAATTACCGATTAATCGAGAAATTAATCGATATTTCCGTAGCCATAAAAAAATCATTATATTCTAAAAAGATATTGTTATATTTATATTATAAAAGAAATATCATTATATTTATAAAAGATATCATCATGCTCCAACAAGATATAATTAATAAATCTAAATCTGCACCAAAAAAGGAGTCCATCAAAGGACTGTGAAAAGTCCCTTACACTTTTTAATTTATATAAATGATTTACCAAAAAATATCTCAACAGGAACAAAAGTAAGTTATTTGCTGATAAGTGTATAATCTATAGAATAATTAAATCAGAACAAGGTAGCAAAATTTTACAAAAAGTTTTAGGTTGATTAATAAAATGGGAAACTAAGTGGAGTATGTCCTTCCACCCAGAAAAGTGTCAACTGCTAAGAGTAACAAAGAAAAAGAAACAAATATGTCATTCATAGAAAAGAACTAACTCAAACTAAAGATGCAAACTAATTAGGAGTCATAATAAATGAGAAATGATCATGGAATCACCATGTCAATGATGTTATTAAATTTAAAAAAAAAAAACCTTAGGTTTTATAAAAACAAAATTTTACAAATGATCTAAAGATAAAAAACTAAATGCTACCTCACCCTGGTGAGACCTATATTAGAATCTGTAAGGGACCCATCCACCATTGATAAACTAGAACAATTTTTTTTAAAAAAGAGCTGCCAGATTCATTACTTAGTAATATTTAAAACCGACGAGAATAACACCATTAGTTAAATCATTAAACCTTTAAACCCTAGAGGATGGAAGAACCGAGAGTAATTATACATAAAGTAATTAATTATAATTTAGAAATACAATACAAAGATAACCTAATACAACCCTCAGATAGACATAAAGATAAAAACACCTTTGTTATTATGTATCCAAGAACAAACACATACAAGTTTTCGTTCTTCCCGTCAGGAATTTGGGCGTGTGGTGGGTTGCCTGAACAAATCAGGAAAACCGAACACTTTATCAACATTTAAAACTCTAATAAGAATGCAGGACTAGATAATCGTAGGACGCTATAATCTTCTGTAAAGAAGGAGCGTCTGTAACTGATAAGATATGAAGATGATAAGATAATTATATTATAAAAAGATATTATATTCTTAAAAGGTGTCATTATTCCCCCCCCCCCCCCAAAAAAAAAAATAAAATAATTTCATTATATTTTAAAAAGTCATCTCTATATTCTGAAAACAATATAATTATATTCTAATTCGCTGGGTAGCGAAGTCAATAATGCACTCGCCTCAAAAGCTGAGGGGCGTGAGATCGAGCCCACGTTAAAGCCACTATAAAAATGTAGAGAGGGATGGGGGCCGCCAGAGTCTACCAAGCCCGAATATGTTCTGATGGAAACATTACGAACCCCCTACGACCTCGAAAAAAGAGGTAATGGGACTAAACAAAAATATTTTTAAAAAAAGATATTATGTTATAAAGATATCAGTAAATCCCAAGAGGTCGTTGTACCCCAACATCTAATCAATAGATAAAGACCAATAAAATCAATTTTGTCCAAATAGACAACCCAGAGTATCATGACCTCATATCAAACGTATTTAAAGACTCATTTTTTTCAACGTTAATATGATATTCTTCGTCTTCATTCACCCCATCCCCCCTCTCCCCCACATTTTTCATCCGACCCATCCACGTCTTTGCCACGCCAGCGCGTCCACAATCTGTTCATTAGCGCTAATACATCGCCTTCGCCTGGCCGGACCAGCACCGTTAGTTTTGCTTGAACTCATTTCTCCTAATATCCTCTGTATTTACACGGACGATTTGGCCGCCTGTTTCCCCGGGAATCACGGCCCGAGACTTAGAGAGATGAGTCCCAATTTCCAGCAGCTTATTGCATTGCCGACCGTTGGCAAGGACGCCGTCCGACAAAAACAAGATGGCGGAGGCAGCACGGGGCGGGGATGGAAGAAATAACCTTAGGTCTTTGATACAGGCCAGCTTAGCCCCTGAGCAAGCATCCAGGCTGATGGGTCTGAGCCGATCCCCTCCCCCAACCCCCACCCCCAAGCCAGAAATGGAGACACCCTTGATATTTGCTGCTTTAATTCGAGTCCCTAATCGCCGCGAGGAATTGAATTGGCGCTATATCCTTTTGTCCTTCTGCCTCATTTGCTAGCGAGTCGTGTTTGCGCGGGAAATGATATTTTCCTGCTGGAAGCACCGCTCGTCCGTCTACTCGACTAACTCGGTATTGCATCGCGTCCTTACTCAGCCCCCAGGAGGAGATTCAATCTCGGCTCCATTCAAAGCCTACCAATCAGATCTCAGACCGGAGCCTGTTAGCCGGGACCCGGGCCAGTCTCAGAAGGGACCTGCTCCGCTCAGCTTGTTCAAGATTCGAACGCTAATCTCTACAAGTCTTCACTTCGTTTACAGTGCCTAATTCGCCCCGAGATGAAATTTGCGCGGACACTTGGCTTGATTTTCGGAATCAGCGCCGTTAATTTGGTCGGGAAATATTTTGTCAATTACCCATTGTGGGCTAGAGGGAAGCGATTTTCTAGCCGGGCGATCTTGGGCTGACTTTGTTTGCTGGCGACTTGGGCCAGAGAATGGGGGTCGAAGATTGAAGTCTGACCTCTGCAGTGTTCCCATCGTCCTCTGGAAAATGACGCCATTAGGGCGTTTAGCGTTAGTAACGCGGGGACACCGTTCACGTCAGCGGGGCTGAGTGGCTCCGACTTTCGGCCCCCATTCAAATTTAATTCATGTTTAGTCGGAAGAATTGCTTTTCAGTTCATTTATTTTTCAATTTTTGTCCCCGAATTTGTCATTTGCTGTGTTTCCCCATGGTTTCCCTGTGTAGGTCACGTGATGATGAAAAGTTGAGTGACTCTACAGAACGATTGGTCTAAAATAGCAGATTGTGTCACGCTCCTCTACAGGTCATAGGGTCTCGTACTAGTGAATAGAGGGGTGGGTGACAATGGGACTGAGTGACCGAGAGAGTCCTTAAAAACTTAATACATTACAAGTGAAGTTACATTACATACGTTATCTTTTAATAGCTGACATTTGTCTAACACATATCTTAATTCGGGGGCAAACAGTCTGATCAGAGAACATGCATTATACCTATAACCAATATCTAGATCAGCGTTTGCTAACCACTGTTCCGCGGCACACTAGTGTGCCGCGACATGTTTCCTGGTGTGCCGCGGGATTCAAGAGAATTAGTTTATATATAAATATATATATATATATATGATCAATATAGGTACATAGGTACATTTTTAAAACATTTTCTAATGGTGGTTTGCCTCGGGATTTTTTTTCATGAAAAAGTGTGCCACGGCACAAAAAAGGTTGAAAAACGCTGATCTAGATAATGTATTTTTATTCCGGGAAATAAAGGGAAATAATGCTCGGTAGTCATCTACAATGGTACATGACAATAATTATACTACGAGACGAATATTATAAATAAAAGTTAGTATATTATGTAGAGCAACTTTCTTGGACAAGGAAACATGGAAATAGGCAATTATTTAGCCGACAAGATTAGGCAGGATTTTGAAAAACTACTCGATATACAGGTAAGGCAGGAGAGAGGTTTCAAGTGCTCGATGTCATGTGGGTAATTAGATGAAAAGCAATTTAGAAAACTGTGCACACACACACCCCATGAAGGTCTACCTTTTTTCTTCTTCCTTGGACTGTGCGTTGCAATATGGTCTTTGAGAGATCTACAGAACTTGTCACGTGTCCGTACCATCGTAATTTCCTCTTTGTAATTGAGGTGAGAAGGTCTTTTTAAGGGCCAATGACAGCACTTATTTTATCGTGAACCGCTTCGTTTATGATGTGCGCTGTGTATGAGATGTTTAGTACCTTATGATTTCATCTCATCTCTGGCGCATTAATTCTTCTTTGGAGGTCTTCAAATAATATGTCGTCTGAATTCGAGCCAGCTGCTAACACGTCATGAATGTTAGAACATGGGCCGGGGGGTGAGGGTTTTCTCGAATAAACTTGTCTTAAGTTACAGGTTATCGAGTTTTATATAACTCCTGAACTTGGAACTACAAAATTTTAACAAATAGATCTATTTGCAATTATAAAGTAAGCACTAACACGATGCCCGAAGTATGTCGACTACCTCATTTTAAACAATTAAAAAAATGAGAACTTTCAACAACGATGCGTTTCCGTGTTTAAACTGGTAACAAAAGAACGCAGAAATCAAGCATTTAAAAAAAATTTAGATCACATGGAATAAGTGCAAGAAGGAGTAAAGCACTTTCTAGAAATCTTCATCTCCACCCAAAAAAGTATAGATCTACACATAATTTATACACAAAAGAGGTTGTAATAAAAACCAACTCCTCGCACCTTTGCAATTGCAATAAATCATTTACATACAATAAGTTATATACAATTATAAGTTTATAGCAGGCTTGAATAGATAAGGTCAATTTCGGAACCTGAATTTATGAGGTTTAATTTAAGTCATACTAACAAAACATCATCTTTCTAACACTAAGACTTAAGAAATCCGATTTTTGTGTCTACCTTCATGTCTCAATCTCCCTTGTTGTACCTCGTCAATCCCATTAATTTGTACTTCCTTCCGTGTAAATCTTTGTTTCTTGTGTTTTTATCATTATATTTACAGCATCATTATAAAACAAGTCTTCAAGAGCAATCTTCAAAGTATGCTCTCACACATTTACTTATGATAATTTATTTTGATCATACGGTGTAGTACTTCATTAATGTACCACAAAAAAATTTGATTACAAAAAAAAAAAAAAAAAAAAAAAAAACGATAATGTATTCAACTTGATTTAAAAAAAAAAATAGATAAAAGAGTGGTTTATGATTTCTAACTACCAAAGTGTATAATATTTCAACTAATTCAATTAGTTAAAAACATTTTAAAATTACGGTGCACTTAAGATAATAAACATGATCAGCCTCAACCGAGTTCAGCATACACCACATCTGAACACAAATGGTGCCTAGTGCCTTCATGTTTGAGACCATTAATCTTGTTTTGTCCCATTCTCCCATGTAACTAAGTCTCCAGGCCGTTAATAATTTACGGTGTATTAGCACATTTGTTCCCTGCATGTTTGGCAAATAAACGTATTACAGTGAGGTGGTCCGGGTAACGTGTCCACAAGTGAATGAGATTGCACACCACATGTGTTTGTGCGTGTGGCGTGTAGCTACTGGATAAATGCATGGCAGGGCATGTTGTGCTTTGGTGTCTGTAAGACCTTTACTCATTCGGTGTCAATGAAGTCTTCACCGCGAGAAATCGCCATACTTTAAAACAAAAGTTACAATATGCCCTTGCCCATTCGCGGCCCCCCCCCCATATTTACGGGTTAGGCTCTTAATCCTATCGCATCATTTTATTATCATTCATTATTGGTGAGTGCACAAAAAATTATTATTATTTCAATTATTATTGCAAAACAAAACGTATTTTAAAAAATATAAATAAATAAATGCATACACTATATGTACAATATCTTTATGCGTATGTACACTGCATATTTTTGTGACTGTGTGTTAATAATGTCTTTCAAATTGCATGTTAATACTGATTGTACCGTACTGTATCATTATTACCGTAATTGTGCGTACTGTATTTATCTATCTTAGTTGGCTTTTTAAATTTGTTCCAATTTCTGTCAATTGAAATACATAATATGTTGGACGAGTAGAAAATGACTTGACTATACAGTAATACAGTATGAGTAACAATGTTCTGCGGTGTTACTGTCCTGTACTGAAGTTTATTTTTAAAAAATGAAAATATTATTGTAGTAAATAATTTTAATTGTTTTTTTTTTTTTTTTAAAATATTATTACTACAGTAGTTAAATAAATAACTGCATGTAATAATACTACATTATAACTGTATCAATAAGTAAGAGTGTCTATAAAATGTTTTTTGGAAGTATTTAGTACCAAATATAATCTCATACATAGGAGATTTAAAACTGTATCCAATATTCGCGGTTTTTTGCCCATTCCCGTGGTGGCAAAGAATGTACCCCCCCCCCCTCCAAAAAATCAAGCGAGTATAATTGTGAATAAATATTTACTCCATTAAAATTTATCTTATCCCTTACAGACGCTCCTTCTATACAGATGGTTATTGCGTCCTACCAATATCCGTGTTATTTGCCTATTCTTCATTTTTTATTAGAGTTTTTTTTACCGTTGACATTGTCTTAAAGGCGGATGTCGCAGAGATATGTCGTAAACTTGAAGTTAACCGGAGTTTTGGCATAAATTCAGATTCACGTGTCCTTGGTGGTGAACAACAAGATGGCTGGTCTTTTCACTAGAAAAGTCTGAGCGCTGCATGGAGCACGTAGACTTCCTAGTTTCAACACTTGAACATAATGAGACGACTGAAGGGGGTGGCAAGTGGGGCAACGTCCTCATGCTCCGTACCTGAGGGATCTCCACCTAAAAATATAAATCCTTCACACGTTAAGTATAAATTCTACGCTTGTATTTATCGGCCCTCTTTACTGTAAAGGCCACTTATTTTTTGCACACTGTCAAACTAGATTTTTGCGGCCACATAGATTTTAATAAATTATTTAGTGGAGGCCTCTTCATATTATAAAACATCGTTGCCGGGAGGTCAAAGATTACATGTACTGTGTGCAACTTTTTATCGAGACTATCGGTTGTACTATGAAGAAGTCGTAGCACTTAATGTCTAGAGTGACTATTACTGTTTATTTCTTTGGATGACCTGTGTTACGTTAAATCAACAACGTGAACTACGCTATCGTGCAAAAATTCTTTGTTTACTTTGTAATCGTCTTCATCCCTTGCTATTTTGTAGGCTTTGTTTTGTACAGATGAGATACCTTACCTCAATACTTTGCAAAAGTGCAGCAGTAGACTAGAAGAAAAAAATAATTTGCAGTGGATGCTCTCGTCAGTAGGATGTCTTGTAACAATTTAGATTTTGTAAGGATAAGCCTGTTAATGTTGCCTAGCCATATCCAGTAGCACAATCACTGGCATTTAGCGCGAGCCTTGTCACTGACTATTGAGGCTGAAGGTGGAGATCAGTTCTGTGATCAGTTGCAGCAATGATGTGCCTTTATTTGATTATCATTTACTAAAGAAAGACGCCTTAGCAACTTACACCTTCGTCGAAGAGAAGTCAGAACATTTCTACTAGTATCCACATTGTCCTTTTGCCAAGGATTTGTTGTATTTGTTTATAAAATGTATGAACTTATGCAACACAAAGATAGGGTTAAGTTATTGATTAGAGAAGGTTCGGATACCCCGGTGACCAAGCTTGGGGTCAGATTGTGCTTGAAGGACCACTCAAGAGAGAGTGGGATCCAGGACTGGTCTTCAGGCCAGAAAAATGTACTGTTTATACCGTGATGGAGCAAGAGCGATCCCTGGTGAAAAAAACTGCATAGCGATCTGACACTCATCACAAAGATGAACTGAAAATTGACCCACACGAAGCTACCTACATAGTTTTGACATACGAAGCGATAATGACTGTGGAGTGAACTGGGACAACTCTGAAGAGAAAATCGAGCATCTTTTGGCCAACGCTTGCGCCGAATGCCCCACGCTTGCCCCGAATGCCCCACGCTTGCCCCGAATGCCCAACGCTTTCCCCAACGCCCCACTCTTGCCCCGAATGCCCCACTCTTGCCCCGAATGCCCAATGCTTGCCCCGAATGCCCAACGCTTTCCCCGAATGCTAAACGCTTGCCCCGAAAGCCCTACGCTTGTCCCGAATGCTTCATGACGCTTGCCGAGGATTTGAACAGGCCAACCCCAATGCCTGTGTAACACTATCTTTACGGCTATGCCGCTTGATGAGCCTCACTAGTGAGAAAATGACCCGGTGTAACAGGCCAGATTAAACCCCTGATCAGAATACCCGGTTATAATCTGGCCCTAGGTCAGAATATATCTTCGGGGTTAAACTGGCCTAGGGCAGAATACACCCTTTGACAACATGGGGATATATCGTAAAAAATTGATGAATGGCTTTTTAGACTTTCTCTTCATGTTTAAGCGCTGTCAGAGAAATAAACTCTTTTCTTATGTAGCAAATTGTTAGTTAAAATAAAATAATTATAAAATATTTCAGGATGAATGAAAGGAGCACGACCTTTTTTTTTTTTTGTGGAAAGGATGATGTCGTTGTCTTGTTTTTTAAATATGAAATGTTATATAATTTCGACGATTCAAGATCAAATGCTACAGTGTATACAATTCCATATATATATATAT
>MUZC01000336.1:242138-252525 GCA_002072015.1 Radix auricularia | reverse complement strand
TATATATATATATATATATATATATATATATATGTCGATTCATTTCACGAAAATTAATTTCCAAATCGGCCCTTTTTGGTGTTATCTTTCACTTAAATTAAAAGTAGAAGAACGTTGAACCATCAAATTCTGTTATAAGCCAAACAGATTTTAAGCAAAGGACTTTTATTTTTTTTAAAATAATTAGTTACCTCAAACCATTTACATTCTCATCACTTATTTTCTGTAGATCTATTCGTTTAGTAAAATTTATTTTTTGTTCACAATTTCATTTTTTTTTTGTCTGGATATTTTAAATATTTTAAACCAACAATCAAGTTTTCCATTTGTTAAAATACATTTTGCGGCATCTTGTCAGAGTGACCAAGTTTTATACTTAGTTCTGTCTCATTGTTTGTCTAAGACTCTGAGCTCTTGGAAATTTTAGACAAGCCAAAATTAGTTTAATACACAAAATACAAAAACTAATTAAACAATAAATTTGAGCTTTATTTATCAACTAATACTACAGTAGACGTTTCGACTAATGCCTTCATCGGTGCAATAACATGAAATACGTACTTACATAAGTCTTAAAACATAATATTATATCATAAAATGTATATGTAACATTAAAAGAAAGGAAAAACAAAAACAAGCAAGGACACAGGATATAGGAAAAAAAGAGGAAGTTGAAGTATCTAAAGTTACAGTGAAAACCACAACGGGAAAATGATTTTGCAGTTAGGTAAAATTATGAATTTGATAAATTCCATATGGAATTTGAATGTTTGGTTACTATCTTAAAGAACAGTCGAATCAATCTTAATTTCAGTTAAATTTGTTCCTTATCCCTTAAGGATCTTCAGCATTCTGGCCTTGGTCTTCATGTCCAACGTCCCGTCAAAATTATCAAACATGTGTGTTCGACAGTCTTTCTGTCTGTCCGAGAGTCTTTCTTT
The DNA here is from genome assembly GCA_002072015.1 of Radix auricularia. Taxonomy (NCBI): domain Eukaryota; kingdom Metazoa; phylum Mollusca; class Gastropoda; family Lymnaeidae; genus Radix; species Radix auricularia. Next base: position 251,584 of record MUZC01000336.1, on the reverse strand, counting down.
CTGTCTGTCCGACAGTCTTTCTTTCTGTCTGTCCGACAGTCTTTCTGTCTGTCTGTCCGACAGTCTTTCTCTCTCTCGGTACGAGAGTCTTTCTGTCTGTCCGACAGTCTTTCTGTCTGTCTGTCCGACAGTCTTTCTGTCTGTCTGTCCGACAGTCTTTCTTTCTGTCTGTCCGACAGTCTTTCTCTCTGTCTGTCCGACAGTCTTTCTGTCTGTCTGTCTTTCCGACAGTCTTTCTGTCTGTCTGTCCGACAGTCTCTCTGTCTGACTGTCCGACAGTCTTTCTGTCTGTCTGTCCGACAGTCTTTCTGTCTGTCTGTCCGACAGTCTCTCTGTCTGTCCGACAGTCTTTCTGTCTGTATGTCCCACAGTCTTTCTGTCTGTCTGTCCGACAGTCTTTCTTTCTGTCTGTCCGACAGTCTTTCTGTCTGTCTGTCCGACAGTCTTTCTGTCTGTCTGTCCGACAGTTTTTCTGTCTGTGTGTCCGACAGTCTTTCTGTCTGTCCAACAGTCTTTCTTTCTGTCTGTCCGACAGTCTTTCTGTCTGTCTGTCCGACAGTCTTTCTGTCTGACTGTCCGACAGTCTTTCTGTCTGTCTGTCCGACAGTCTTTCTGTCTGTCTGTCCGACAGTCTCTCTGTCTGACTGTCCGAAAGTCTTTCTGTCTTTCTGTCTGTCCGACAGTCTTTCTGTCTGTCTGTCCGACAGTCTTTCTGTCTGTCTGACAGTCTTTCTGTCTGTCTGTCCCACAGTTTTTCTGTCTGTCTGTCCGACAGTCTTTCTGTCTGTCTGTCCGTCTGTCTGTGTTTTGGAGCGGCCCGTGATTCGTGCTCTGTTACCAGGCGGGTCTGTCCCAATTAATTAGCCATTATCGGCTAATTGTATAAGCCGCTGTTTGCAGTGTAGTTATAAGATTTACAAGCCTGCTTAAGACAGTGACGAGGATAAATGGATTCTCAATGCTGGGAAGGGGAGGAGGGTGGTCGGAGGGAAGGGTCTGGTGGGGTAGGGGTGGGGGTGGGTGAAGGATGATGTGTGATGTGGAGGGCTGTAGGCGGTGGAAGGCGGTTATGCCCCTTTGTTTCGTCGATGTTTTGGATTGATCATGTTACGGATTTTCTTTTTATAAAAGATGAAGAGTTTGAAAGGATGTTTTATTTTACAACATAGTATAGTAGTTGGTGGAGAGAAGTGGCTATATTACAACATCGTGTGGTTGTTGGTTGAGAAAAGTGGCTATATTACAACATCGTGTGGTTGTTGGTTGAGAAAAGTGGCTATATTACAACATAGTGTAGTGAGTGATTGTGAAATTGTACTATTTTACAATAAAGTATAAAACATTTGAAAGTATTTTAAATTATATAATATGTGTGTGTATGTTCGATTAAAATTTTTAATCGATTTTTTTCGTCCTAAGTTTAATGACGGTGTTTTCATTTTCGTTTTTTTTAAAATACGTTCCGGTTCTGAAACGTAACACTATTCCAGTTGTATATTCTGTCTAACATCCATTACTGTTGGGAGGACATTCATTGAGGCAGTCAGTCAATATGAAACGTAACACTATTCCAGTTGTATATTCTGTCTTACATCCATTGCTGTTGGGAGGACATTCATTGAGGCGGTCGGTCAATCCTCTGACCACCGCATTCAGTCCCTTACCCACCCAATGATCTCCACCTCCCTACCACCCCCACACCCCCACACCCCCAACAAACACGTTAAACTGTTTGCCAACAGGACGATCACTATCGACCTTCAGTCTCCTGGCTTACTGTTACTGGCAAGACGGCCTAATATCATCGGCAAATAAAATTAGCGGCGTGATTTAAGAAAACCTTCAAATAAAATTAACTTCTCAGATTTTGCCAGGCGCTGTAAAAAAGAAGAAGAAAAAATGCTGCTAAAAACATTTTTAAAAATAAAATAATAAAACCGTAGCAAAACAATGTCGTGTTGAGTCTGCTGAGGTTTGTGGGGAAACTTTTTGTTGTTTTCTGTTTTCTATTGAAAATTTGTTTTCTTTTTTTGTTGGTAAGATAATCTTTATGCTTGGCCTGTCGGTCTATTTCTTGTTGGTAAGATGGTCTATTCGCTTGTCCTGTCGGTCTATTTCTTGTTGGTAAGATAGTCTATTCGATTTGTCTGTCTGTCTATTTCTTGTTGGTAAGATTATCTATTCGCTTGGTCTGTCAGTCTATTTCTTGTTGGTAAGATTATCCATTCGCTTGGTCTGTCAGTCTATTTCTTGTTGGTAAGATTATCTATTCGCTTGGCCTGTCAGTCTATTTCTTGTTGGTAAGATAATCTATTCGCTTGTCCTGTCAGTCTATTTCTTGTTGGTGAGATAATCTATTCGCTTGGCCTGTCGTTCTATTTCTTGTTGGTAAAATAATCTATTCGATTGGTCTGTTCTTGTATTTCCCGCTCAATTTCATTTAAAGCTACTAAAGGGCTCCCTTAGTTCTTTATATTTTAAGAGTTTTGTAGATATATATTTTTTAAATTGACTTTGTTAACCACGGGATAGCATGAAGGCAAAAAAAAAGATTTTTCTTATACAGAAATAAAGAAAATAATGTATTTACCTCACTCTTTCTCTCTATCTCTCCCATCCTCTCTCCCCTATCTCTTCCAAACTCTCTTTCACCCCTCTCTTCACCCTCTCTCTATCTCCAACTCACAATTAATGCTTTAAAAATAGAGGGGCAAATGAAAATAAACAAATTGTCCATTGAAATAACTGACTGTCGAGTTAGCAATTTCCACATTAAAAAAGTTTAGTTGAATCCTAAAATAAAAATATTTCATGTTTTCTATTGTGCTTATCCCTGGGGAAATAATCGGGGCAGTCAGGAAAATTCCCAAGATGTTTTTTGGTTCTTTTTCAAAGTTGTTAGATATTATACAATACCATCGAGACAGCTAGCCGCCAGCTTAGGGAATTCCAAATGTGTTATCTTTCATAAAGCTTATCCTAAGCGGATGGTGAAATTGATGGCGCTTTAATTGTAATCCCCTGACAATTAGGCCAACATCAGAGTCCGGTTATAAATCAACTTCAGCCTTTGAAAATTTGATAACCAGATTAGTGGGTTAATCCTACGTTATGTCATTGTCTTTTTTCAATGACAAACTGGTCACTGGCGTTTCTAATTGGATGGAATCGAATAGATTTTTGGAACAGTTGAATTCGGCTAATTTTAGGTGAGGATTGTCTGAAGTTGGCTGAGGATGCACCTTCCAAAAGCTGTATACATGAAATAGATGTTCTAATCGGGGCTTACTTCTCTTTCGTACAAAGTTTCTAAATCAGGAGGCTAGCAGTCACTATGTTGTGTTTAGAATCGACAGGATAAAATATACAAATTGATATAAATTATATACAACTACTTTTAGGAGAAAAAATGTCGATTTGAAATGTTGATTCACGGGGTTTGCCACTGTAATACCCTTAATTTTAATACATTTTTTTTTTTGAGAATTTTTGAAAACTCACGAGTGGTTTAAATAATAAAAAACTGACATTTATACAATGATTAAAATGACAAATAAGCAAGATTAAGTGTTTTAGATTATCAAAAGAAAAAAAAAGACACAAGAATTGTATGTGTGTATGTGAGGGGGATAGAGTTTTTAAAACAAGGAAGAGGTCTCAAATTAAATAGATGTCATGTTTTCATTATTGAGTATATTCTTGTAGAATCATTTCTTAAAGAATCATGAAATTTTATATACATTTATATAATTAATATACTAGCCCAGCCAACCGACTGGCCATTTTAGTTGTTTTAAAAAATACATTTTTTTTTTAAAGTTATCGATTTATCGCTATATTTAAGTCCGAAAATCAGTTTAAAACAAAAAATCTGTATTATAGAAATTAGAATTAGTTCTAACACGACGTATGCCTTTTTAGTTAAAATTTAAGTTTGGGGTCACGCACCTAAAATGGTTGGGGGCAGGGGTCACACATTTATGACCATTTATGACATTCTCATATTAGTAAGTCATCTGTAGCTCCCATATGACATTCTCATATTAGTAACTCATCTGTAGCTCCCATATGACATTCTCATATCAGTAACTCATCTGTAGCTCCCATATGACATTCTCTTAATAGAATCTCATCTGTAGCTCACATATGACATTCTCATAATAGTAACTCATCTGTAGCTCACATATGATATTCTCATATTAGTAACTCATCTGTAGCTCCCATATGACATTCTCATAATAGAATCTCATCTGTAGCTCACATATGACATTCTCATAATAGAATCTCATCTGTAGCTCCCATATGACATTCTCATAATAGTAACTAATCTGTAGCTCACATATAACATTTTCATATTAGTAACCCATCTGTAGCTCACATATGACATTTTCATATTAGTAACCCATCTGTAGCTCACATATGACATTTTCATATTAGTAACCCACCTGTAGCTCACATATGACATTCTCATAATAGAATCTCATCTGTAGCTCACATATGACATTCTCATATTAGTAACCGTCCCACTCAAAAAGAACAGCAACAAAACATCACGATCTTAAAATTTATATTTTAAAAATGTAAAAAAAACAAACAAACTTTTATTCACTAGAGACTTTGCTACTGTGGTGAAGAACTTAGTTAAGTTTTGTAACTACATGCCACAGAATACCAATACTTATAGAGGCAACAACTGGAGACCACTTTGACAAATTTCACTTTTATCAACTACGCAACACTCTACAAACGACAATATGTAAACTATCTCCTTGAGATGTTGATGAACTCCACGCATGTCATAGTGTTTATATCATTTAGTTTTAAAAATACACGAACGTATATTTAAATACTAAGTATTTTCTGGGGATTTCATGATTCTCAAAGCATAGATACGTTTATTTTGGGGGAAAAAGTCACAGGAAAAATTGACAGGAAAAAAAATGAAAATAATTCACAATTAATCATTTAGTTTGTGTGTGTTGCCGGTTACAATGCACGTATGTGGACGGGGCATAACATTTTTTACTGCTATACTGTTATAAAGCTGACGACAAGATGGACTTAGTACCAGAGTTAATAGTTAATACACACATGTTAAAATATCATAGTCACAGAGATTTTAACTCATGATAGCAATTATTGTCTGTCTGGTGACTCATTAACATCTTTTAAAACACTTTTACGACTTTGTGCCGTAGATCTAGACTATATGATTTCACCCAGATTCAAAATTTGTGGCAAAACTCGGCACAGGTTATCTATTTTTGTAAAATTATTTTTTTAAAAAAAAGTGTGTGTATGTGTGGGGGGGGGGGGGGGGTTGTTGGTTGTTGAAGTTACAAAATATGATGTTTGATAGCGGAGGTCCTGGGTCAGTTTATTTTATTTTTTTTAACTTATACGGGTTTTAACAATTTAAATGTACATAGACGGCTATAGTAAGGGTGAATGGTTTTTAAGAAAAGATTTACAAATTGCATTTAATTACTTATAATCAGATAATGAACGGACCTCAATTTTTTCCGAGCCCATCTCATCTCCTTGTATAAAGATAAGTATAGAACACTTTTGGGCGATACTTTTATAAAAATAAGTATAAAACACTTTTAGGCTATACTTGTATAAAGATAAGTATGGAACACTTTTAGGCTATACTTGTTTTGGCTTTTAGAGTAAATTTTGTTTAGCTATAATATTTTGTGAAGTAAACCCGAATATTATTCAATAATAAATACTAATCGAGTTTTAAAAAAGTCAGTTGTTCACTTCTTTCGGGGCTTATCTAATTTTTTACTGTTTCCCTGTATCTCTCCTTTCTCCATTCGGGCGTCTCTGTTGTTTCCTTTTCTCTGTAATGTCATCATCTTGAACTACTCCTTATCTAATCTACTTTCAGTTTTCACACAATACGCACCCATCTCAAACTTATATATACATATCACTCTTAAAATCTAAATTAATCGTTAACCAAATACTTTTTAAAAAAAAAATAAATCTACAACTCGTTGGTCATTCAAATAGTAAGAGACGCCTCATGTGAAGCTTTCAAGAAAATAAGAAATGATGACGAGGTGCTGAAATTATCTTATATATTACAGACGCTCTTTATTGTCTTTATACATATGTATCCAATTCAAACCAAACAGCGATCACTCTAATCTGATTTGGATTAATCCACTGTATAAAGTTGATATCAATACAATGTAACTAGGTCCGATTTTTTAACAGAGTAAAAAAAATAAAACGCCATCGTCAAACAGACAAAAACTAAATTCAAACTTGATTAAACTTGACTTAATAACTTGTAGCACTAAGCTCTATCATTATCCTAAATGAAAGTCACACTCAAAAGGGGTGGAAACATATCGACTAGCCTGTCATCAGCAATAAGGTTCTGCTGTGTGTTTTGTTCAAGACTGTAACAAGCTCTAAAAAAAAAACAAAAAACAAGTATGTTGCTTCGGTTTTGGGGGAGATGGAAAAAGTGTGTATGTGTGTGTGTGTGTGTGGAGGGGGGATAGGAAGATGTCCAAAAGTCAAATTTGAATTGCAAAATTGGTATAACTTTATATGAAATAAATATTATCACGCCCGGCTATTTATAAAGTAAGTCGCTCACCTGGACACGTGCCTCTGTCAGGTTGATCCTCATGGCCAGGTCCTCTCTCATGAACACATCCGGGTAGTGAGTCTGGGCGAAGGCCTTTTCGAGTTCTTCCAACTGAAAGATATTTACAAGTTACATCAAACTTTCATTGAAATAATTTTGTCAAAAAGTCTTAAAATATATCATTGAAAAGTAATCAATGTTTCGTATTTAAATTGGCTGCCGAGTCATTTGACGCCAATTAGTTATCTAGATTTGTTCCAATCTATTGAGTTTTCTCAGAGTGTTCATTTATGCAAATTTTCTCTTAACAATTTGTAGCAGAAAAATGGACAATAAGATTGTTTGCATCCGTTCACTACAATTTTTTCGCTTCCCATTTTCTTTGAATTGTTGTTTTCATGTCTGGTCACAACTTTACAGTTTGTCATTCTACAATTAATGACAAGATATGTTATTAAAAGGATACATAACTCACGTTTCATAAACATCTTTTGTAAGTGTTGTGTGTTTTAAAGATTTGTTAACGAGATTAACGATCTTTAATATCTACAGGATTTCTAGTCGAGTGGTTCCCAATCTTTGCCCACCGGAGTACTCCATGCGCACATCTCCTACAAGGTCACACATTTTCAATGTAAAACACAAAACATCAAATGGCTCAAGTGGCTCCCCGCACTTTATTTAGATAATGGTGATTTTTTTAAAAATTGACCTTCATGTTAAAATGTTAGTGAACATCTGTTGCAATTGGAAGACATCACTATTTAAAAAATATATATTTTTGTTGTTGGTCAAATTAACATGACGCATAATATAATGTAAGAATAGCTGAAACACAAACAGAAAAGTAATATTTCTTTTCAAATAATCTAGATATATAATTATCTTCATGGTTTAGCCATGCAGGACATCAAACAAGTTGTCTAACCCCACCGGCCAATCAGATGGCAAGAAAAGGTAGTGCAGAGGGTGGGGGTGGGGGGTCATCGAGACCAACAATGCATTCAGTTGAGGCAATTACTTTGTTCTTTCAGAACAACAGAATAACATGTATTTCGTAGTGTAGTGGCTATTACATGCGCCTAATACGCAGAAGGCAGTAAGTTCAAGCCCCAGATAAGACATTACTTTTTAATTTTTTAAAATGTTTGTGTTTGTGCCCGTTTATTTCCAACTTTCTTTTCGAACATGACTTCGCAACACGGCTGTAAGCTTTGCTTCTCGACATTTGGCATAATAACTTCGTGCTCTCCGTTGTGCTCACAGTCAAATCCACCCCATTTGGACAACGGTGTTTTTCAGGAAGTCTTCACTCGTCACTAAATCATTAGCAGCGCATGCTACGACGCGGGTCGGCTAGTTACTGCTATTCCAGCATGGATGATATCCCTAATGTTGATTTGAAATGGTGTGCATTTTCAGTCAAATCAAAAACTTATCTAGACCCTTCGGAGAGATTGTGATTGTGTCTGAAGGCGATCGTGTCACGTCAATCAGACCCAAAAAAGTTACCTTGCATGTTTTTTTTCTCATCTTTTATTTATGTAAGTGTTTTAGTTTTTTTAAAGGTAATAAATTATTTTATTTACTTTATTATTTATTTATTTAGGGAGAGAGATTTTTTTTTTTTTTATTATTTCTTTTTTTTATTTCTTTAAAGAACGAACCATTTAAACATTTGTTTCTCACGTTTTAAAGATTGACTTTTTAAGATAACCGTTTAAAATGATTATTTAAATTTAAAAAAAACAACAGAAATTTGTAGAAAAGCTAAATAATATTAATTTCCTCAGGCTGTCAACCTGATATTAACGATAAATGTGAAATTTGGCAAAAGTCTGCTTTAAACCACCAAAATGCTTAGCCCCACACCCCACCCGCCCCCTGCAGTCCCTAAATCATACTCTACGGCTTCGAACTATTTTGTTTTGTTTTGTTACCGAAGGGTTGTTTTTTCCCCAAAAAAAATTTAGGGGGAATCCGCAACAAAGTTTATCTTATCTTAGATATACAGACGCTCCTTCTATGCAGAAGATAATTGCGTCCACAGACCATGAGAGATGATCTGTTGGCAAGTGATGCAGCGGTCACAGGCCACGGCTATAGGGGTTCCACGCATTACCCCAGCCGCCTAACTATTGTCTAGTTAGGTACCCATTCGGAGCTGGGTGACTCGGGGACTCCTCAGGCCCCGAGAACAAATCCTCACCTTCGTGTGGATTCGAACTCGTGACCATCAGTATGAGAGTCGAGAGCGCTACCTCTCGACCACCACGTCCCAAGTTTTGTTTAAAGACTCAGCGATGAGTTCTGTAAAATAAACAATACTCTCTTTAAGAATTTATTTATTTTTAGATATTCAAAGGGCTCAGTAAAAATGATTTACGCAAAACATTAAAGACTTGAAGATTTAAGATTAAATTTATTCAGGCAAATGATTGTATAATTAAAATAATATAATTCTTGTGTCTACCTTCAAAACATGTGAACAAATAAACGTTAACCAATCGTCTCATACTAGATTTGTTCTTAAAAAAATAAAATACCCTAACATCTATGTAGTTTTTCTTAGCTGTAACTTTTAGTCTTTCTCTTAGAAAGCTTAGACAGAACACTTATAAGCGGACAAATAACTTCGATGTAACATAACACGAACTACTTTTCCCCATACGACAGAAACGTTCCCACTGTATCCTTTAATTCATGTTATGATCTTCGGAAATTCAGCTTAACTGATTGGTAAATATATAATTTTCGGGCCGTCCATAAAGTACGTCACGCTATTTTTGACAATTTTTAACTCCTCCCCTCCCTCTGTCACAAACAGTCACAAATC
>MUZC01000336.1:188512-229029 GCA_002072015.1 Radix auricularia | reverse complement strand
ATATATATATATATATATATATATATATATATATACCAATCAATGTTACTACTTATGTAGAAAAATATTTTACAAATGTTCAAACAACCAAGTATAGAATGACACGAAATTATCGTTTCACCAGTTTTTATATTACACTTTTTATTTTGCCCAAGTGACGCACTTTGTAAAGCAACTTGTACATGTACTTTTTAATTTCAGACAGATCAAGAGCGCCTCATTTAAAAAAAAATAAATTTCAACAATGATTGTAACAATGATATCTCCCAGTGTTCCCGTGACAAACAACTAATTAATTTCGAGTCACTAAAATAGTTTTTTTTCTCCAAAATTTTTATCCCGTTACAAAACGTAATGAGAGTTTCGCCATAAAATCTCGCGTTAATTGCTGCAACATCTCGTCGTTTTACGAGCCGGTTGTTGTGGCTGTCTGATTGCATTACATATGTGAGAGAATCAATTAAGATAACAGAATGGGGCGGTTAGAAGATGAGGGTGGGGGGCAGGTGTCGTCAATCTCGACCCTCATCGGATGCGTCACCTGTTTGTTGAGCCAAGAGGTGTAACTCTACCTACAAATGACATCACACGAGGGCAGTGCCAGGGGCAGACGAAGCCTGGGGTTCATTTGACACTTCGTAAACGGAGCTTGTTTGGAAGGGGTATCAGGAAAATTGATTTCAATTAAATGGACATGAAACATGGGGGTCTTATTTTGCGAGTTTAGGGTACGTCACTGAGCAGGTGCTTCGAGAATTATAAATTAATTCAGCAGACAGAAAGTGCAAGTTTTTGGACAACGCCAGCCTCCAATTTATTAAACACAAGTTTATATTAATGATTTAGTGTTGAGCATGTATTTCGCTGGCTGAATACGCTGGAGCATTGCTCGATAAAAAATTGAATGATTGGTGGTAATACTCTTTGTCATTGCTAAGACTGGAGAACGCCACGGTTGGTTAAAAATTGTTTATATTTTTAGACGAGTTCTCGTAAATATAATCAGCTTAAATACAGAAGTGACAATACGTTTGCCAAATTGTTAGTATAATAAAGTTGTAAAGAGCTGTTTGTATAGATCATGTCCACTAAGCTGACACCATTAAATAGATAGGACTTATAGTTAGGACTTAACGTTGGTTTATTATAACAGAATACCCGGACATTTGATTAATATCTTCATGAAATTAACCCAACTGATGACCCTGGATATTTATAAAAATAGAATTCCGCCATGAAATGACAAGACCGAAAGTTAAAAAAACTCTACGATAAACGCGAATACAAAATTAAAGACAGGGGAGGCTGAAATCGGAATGGCAGCTTAAGATGGAGGGTTAAAATCTTAGAGTTCAAGATTGCAAAGTTTAAAACACGAATAGTTGTAATAATAACAATATTATATCCCACCCAAAGCATGGATAGTAGGAAAATATCGTGGCTTCCTAGCATTTTAAACGGAATATATTCGTCCTTTAGGGAGAAGATTATTGTCCCATCATGGTGAGAGAGTTACAAGTTAAAAGTCCCCACTTAATGAGAAAATAACAAGTTACAAGTCCCATCATAATGAGAGAGTTACAAGTTACAAGTCCCATCATAATGAGAGAGTTACAAGTTACAAGTCCCATCATAATGAGAGAGTAACAAGTATTTTGCATCTTTAGTTTGGGTTAGTTCTTTTACATGAATAAAATACATTCTTCCTGTCTAGGTATTTGTATTTTTTTCCGGTCTAGGTATTAAATAACTAACCATATTTGTCCCCATCTAGATATTACATATATCTCTCCCGTCCTTGTACTAGTTATTACATAAATTTCTCCCATCCTTGTACTAGATATTACATAAATTTCTCCCGTCTCAGTATTAGATAATTATGCTTTACCCGTTTAAAATTATAGAAAATACCCCCCTCCCCCAACCAATCCCAACACACAACTAAAGCGCTTAAAATAAAGCCGTTCCCCTGTGCTAACACTTTGCTACCATCCCCTCCCTAACAACTAAACCGTGTTTAAAAAGCTGCCCTTGGTGTATTAACTCTTTGCTGCCCGTTGCCACCTTAGGCAACTAATCCACTTAACAGCAATTACTGTCTCTAGCTCTTAAGTGCTTTTCCAAGACAATGAGAGGCGAATGACGGAGAGGGGGGGATTTAGAGGAGTAGGGATTAAATGGAGGGAGTACAGGCAGCGTCACCAGCCAGGCATCTGGTGTCGGACCAGCAGGAGGCGATAACTGTGTGTTTGCAGAGTGTGAAAGCAGGGCATGAAGTTCCGCCTTTGTTTTGGAAATTCATCAATCGACGTACTACAAGTTTGATTGTACATGTTTATCGAATCGACACAAGATTTCTTATCTATGATTATTGTTGAGAGGTAAATTGAATCATGCTATAGATGATGTTGAAACAAATCAGATGCATTTAACCAGCGTTCTTACCTTATCTTATCTCATCTTATGTTACAGACGCTCCTTCTATACAGAAGATAACTGCTTCCTACATTATAACTGTTTGTTTATAGTTGGACTTGACAAAATCCATGCGTATTTTTACATAGATTTGAGAGGATACACATGTGTTAATTAATAGACGGATAGGGGCGGTAGAGTTCATGCCTATCTATAAACAGTTTTGAACGAATTCAGCTTTAGTTACTCACAGAGTTGTCACAATTAAAATACATTAACGCTAATAAAGTTTTAAAAAAAAATATATATGTTAAATATGTTAATTTATAGACCACGTTGAGTGAACTCGTCTAAAGATCTTTAAGATGGATGCTGATGGTAAACACGAGATTAGTTTACTCACACGACGGATGCGTCGGGCAGGGGTAATCCAAGGTCAAAGGTCGTCCAGTGGGATGAAAACTCGGTGGACAGTGAAAGCAGAACATGTCTCCTTTATTCCAGGGGCGTAACTGCGGAGAGAAATTTTGAAATGAATTTTAAAAGAAATCACAAAATATTTCGAGACGTTCATTTTTACCTGATGTTCTGTCGACTTGCTGTGCTACTGGTACACATGTACACACGTTAGGGCTTCTTAAAGGATGATGGCGGTTAGCATATTACATGTACAAAAGCTGATGGAAGCTATATTACTGTAACATTTTATATGTGTTCGATAACTTTATTGAATGCACGACTTTGTACCCCCAAAAAAAAATCAAAACATAAAATCACCATTTGACGTGAATTTACGTAATAAATTCTACACAGAATCTACATTTTAAAGAATGGAAGATTTTTTAAAAAAATATCTGAATATGTTTGTAGGAAAATTTAGATTTCTATGCGTTAAAATTGCCTTAATTTTCTGGAATGTAATGGATTTCTTGCAAATGAAATTATCAAATTTGAGATATTTTAGTTTACTCAAATCAACTTTGTCCTTTTTTCTCAGTCTGATTTAATTGCTGTATATGTTTCTATCTCTCTTTCTTGGAAAGCCACATAACTAAAGTGGGAAAGTTAAGATCCATAATATGTAACAATCTATCTTTTTCTTTGTTACAAGTTCCCAGTTAAAGAAATACGGCGATGAAGAATTAACCCCCCCCCCCTTTCCCCCCATCCCCAGAAGCAAAAGTTGCAGCAATAATTCAATACAGGCTCATCATTGAAGCAAAGTTTCAGTCATTTATTTCACTCTAAGTTCTTCCCATTAAAAGTAGATCAAAGATGCCTTTTTGTATCATCAGTGAAATCTGACTAGACTTGACTTGACTTGACTATACTAGTCCTGACTTAACTAGTCATAACTAGACTTGACTTGACTTGGCTTGGCGTAACAAGACTTGACTAGACTTGACTTAACTAGACTAGACTTGACTTGACTTAACTAGACTTGAATTGACTTTAAAACCACCCTTCCACATCCAGAGACACCGTAATTGAATGGTACGCGCAAATACAGTTATACTGTTGCTGTTATAATCACACACTGTAAACAATAAAAGCGAGCATCAGCCGAATCTCTGGGGCACAAAAACACTTTCAAGTATTTGAGTTCGTAGATATGTTCAGGATGAATGTCTTGGTGTCAATCAGGGAATTAAGATGGTTAAAAGTACATCTGATCAAATTTAAAGCAACTGGGAACAAGATGGAGGGGTACTGAACAACAAGGGAAACGATAAGGGGACAAATAGTACAGGAAAAGAAAACACTGTGAAATAACAAGTCATTAATGAAATAGGGAAAATACCCAAGGGAAGTTGATGATAGGGGAAATGGCCTCAGAGAAAATTAATGATAGGGGAGAATTCTACAGAGACAATCACCAATTGCAAAATAAGTAATGATTTAAAAGGCTTTTACTGTGAGCATTAAACCATTAAGAGAGCAAACACGAAGAATTAAACCATATAAAAGTCAGAATGACAATAAAGATTGCAAGATGCAAGGGTCTAAAGTAAAAACTAATGGGTCGCCTTACATATCGTCTTTAAATGATATCCGCGATCCAAAGGGCGCCAAAGAAAAATTAGCAGCCCTAAGAAAATGTCTGCCTCAAGACAAAAACATCCCCAGGAAAAATGGCCGTGCGCTTTGTCGTCGGTCCCCGTCGTGTGGCTTGTCTTGTTAACCCAGTTGTCGATGGCAGTGATCAATGTGTGGACGTGCCTTACGATTACATGGCCTGAACGCTGCATTTTCTGAACTATCTGAGCAGTAGCAACATTTACACAACTTTTGTCATGATAAAAATTTGCACCAGGGTTCTAGATCGCACTGCTGCAGTTTCTTAAAGACGTGATTTCTATTAATGTTTTTGATCTCTCTCTTTCTCTCTGTCTCTCTCTCTCTCTCTCTCTCTCTCTCTCTGTCTCTCTCTCTCTCTCCTTCTCTCTCTCTGTCTCTCTCCCCCCCCCCCGCACACACACAAAAACACGTTAAAGAGATTAATTTAGAAGACACAAAAGAAATTTGAAGTTTGTCATTCTAAGATCACCCAACAAACCAAAACGTCAAAGTGTGACTTGTGACACGATGAATGTCACACACAATCTTCTTGACCAACTGAGCCTCCGAGTTGTTGTGGGTTTATTTGTCTGTGTGCTTGTGTGTGATTCTGTCTCCGCCCCTTCCCGCCCCTTTCCTCAAATGAGCCAGATGTCAAAAATTTATTGTTTTTAGACTTAAGTTGTTCAATACACGCACATTAAATAAACTTTCTTAATAATAAGTAACACGTGCCAGGGGCAGATCCAGAGGTGGCCTGGGATATTTAAAGTGACGTTGACCCCTTGAAGTCGTGAGTTCATTTCATATTCATCAATGACCAAGAGACTTACAACAGAGGGAGTTAAGGGTGAATGCAGGGGTATGAATGCTTGACTCAAAGTAATTATAAAATAGGCCTATAATATGAGACAAACGAAATCATTGTTTCGTAGAAAACCTCTTTGAAAGTAAATCGTATCTTCAAATGGAATTGGGAAGTAGTGTTTTTTAAAATGTGAAATAAATTTAAGCAATTGATTTAATATAAATCAAATGCAAATAAATGTTATTATAGTAAATACATAATCATTCTTTAAATGAGACGAACCCATCATTGGATAGTATCATCTTTTTTTTCTGTTAGAAACACTCGACGTGACAGACGAATGTTTGCTATTTTATATGTGTTCAGGAGTCTGTAATGTCAAGCTTATAAATCTGAACCACACAAAAGTATAGTTATTATTTTCTGTGTAAGTGTGTGTCTGATGCATTCACGGGTAATTTGACTCCCGATTCCTTCTGCATTTTTAAAGCCCATTTATAAGATGGCAATTTTAAGTTGTCTTCAGCCACCTAAATGTGATCAAACTGGAGCTAGTGCCTAGAAATTTGAAATTAAAACAAACAAACAAACAAATAAACAAAGCAACAACAAAACGAGCATAACCCCAAGCAATGGTATCAGGAAGTAAGCGATGTTTCGTTAGGTTTACACGTCAGCTCCAACTAACAGAAAACATTCCATACATCGTATAGATGAACATTAAAGAAGATAATTCAATCAAACACATTTACTTTCCCATGTCAAAGAAATTATAACATAATCACTACTAAACCGTTACTAAATTATAGTTGTAGTAATGATTTTTATGAGAAGATACGCAACGGGGCCTAATAATTTTGGGACATTCATCTCTTATCTTATCTTATCTTATCTTATCTTATCTGCTACAGACTTTCCTTCTACACAGAAGATTATTGCGTCCTACGTTTATCTATGGTTTGTGTTTAGTCCTGCATTCTTATTAAAGTTTTAAATGATAATAAAGTGTTTGCTTTATTGGTTTATTCAGGCAACCCATACCACGCCCGAATTCCGGACGGGAAGAAAAAAAACGTGTGTGTTTGTTCTTGCATATGGAATAAGAAAGGTGTTTTATCCTTAAACCTATCTGAGAGTTATATCGAGTTATATCTGTGTTGTATTTCTAAATTAGAATTATTTGCTTTATGTATAACTACTACTTTACTTTTGGTTCTTCTATCCTCTAGTGTTTCGAGGTTTAATGATTTAACTAATGGTGTTATTCTGGTCATTTAAAAAAAATATTCTCCAGTAATGAATTTGGCAGCTCTTTTTTGAATTTTTTCTAGTTTATCAATGTTTTCTTTGGTGGATGGTTCCCATACAGAAGATGCATATTCTAGTATAGGTCTCACCAAGGCGAGGTAGCATTTTAGTTGTATATCTTTATTACATTTGTAAAAGTTTATTTTTATAAACCTAAAGTTTCTTTGTTTTTTTAATAACTTCATTGACATGGGGATTCCATGATAGTTTCTCATTTATTATGACTCCTAAGTATTTCGCATCTTTAGTTTGGGTTAGTTCTTTTACATGAATAAAATATCCTGAATTTATTTGATTTTTTTTCTTAATTATTTTTTTAGCAGTTTACACTTTTCTAGGTGGAAGGACATACTCCAGTAAGTTTCCCATTTTATTAATTCATCAAAGTCTTTTTGTAAAATTTCATTATCTTGTTCTGACTTGATTGTTCTATAGATTATACAATCATCAGCAAATAACATAACTTTTGTTCCTGTTGAGATTTTGTTGGGTAAATCATTTATATAAATTAATACGATTAAGGAACCTAGCACAGTTCCTTGTGGAACTTCTGAGTTGACCTTCATTTAGATCCATCAATTATTACAGTTTGCTCATCAGTATTAAAATATTGTATACTTTATGGAATGAATAATAGGAACTAAATTGGTTTACTGACTGTACTATAGAAAATATAACTTCTTTTTTAAAGTGTAAACATTTTCTTTTCACTTGCAACAGATAGTTTGAATTGAAAATTTTTTTATTAGGCATATGAAGCTGCTATGGTTTGT
Organism: Radix auricularia; assembly: GCA_002072015.1. Taxonomy (NCBI): domain Eukaryota; kingdom Metazoa; phylum Mollusca; class Gastropoda; family Lymnaeidae; genus Radix; species Radix auricularia. The sequence continues at coordinate 221,667 of MUZC01000336.1, read as the reverse complement.
CATTTTTATTTTAGTTTCGAACACCATGAGCAAACTAAAATGTGAGACGTAATGTATCGGCTTGAAAAAAAATATTCATTCATAAGAACTGTTAGGGTCCGTTCAGTTACCTTGTTATACTTAATCCAAACTTTGGTCGAAATTTTTTATGAAGATCATTTGATGAAACATTACCAAAAAGAAATATTCAGATAACGCTCATCATTAACTCCCACAAGTCGCGCCAAATTAAATCATTAACTGCCACAAGTCGCGCCAAATTAAAACATTAACTCCCACAAGTCGCGCCAAATTAAAACATTAACTCCCACAAGTCGCGCCAAATTAAAACCTTGTTAAAAAATGTGTGACGTCTAATTTGTGACGTTTCAAACAAACTTTTCGGGTAGGAAAAGAATACTTTGGAAGGGTTAAAATAGCTGTTTGTTATAAGAAAAGTAAGAGAATATAGGACTGCTCGTAAAAAAAAGCATGACAAACATTAAAGACATAAATATATTCTGCTTCCTGATTTCAGATTTGGACTTTTACAACGGAAGGATAGTTCGAAAAATTCAGTAGTTTTATAACAAAAGCACATTACCATTAATTATATCATAATTAATTCGTTACCAATTCCTAATTAAATGAAATTAAACAAAATGTTCCCAAACATTATAAAGCATGTATTATCTTAAATGAACTTACATTGTTCTCTGTGTCAGCTAACCGGTCGTGGTTTACTCGAGTAGTTTTTTTTATTAGTCTCTTAAAACAAAACACAGATGTCGCATCACCGGTTCGGTAGAATCCAAACGGTTAGTATTTCATTTTAAAAAGCAAGAGCAGTTAAGCGTTCAGTCCATTAAAATTGTGTTTTCACTCATGAAGTCAGTGAGTTTCCTCCAAATCCTTTGGCAGTAATTGACATTTCGAGTCCAACCACTTATGGGTTATCAAAGATAAAGGCAAAATATCATGAAACCAAATAATCAAATCATCGTCTTGCATCAACGTCTTTGCGTTTTCTCTTGATGGTTAAATCCCGAATATAGGAAAAAAAATCACCGAAAACTAGGTTTACCAGAATCAAAATGGGATCCACAGGAAATTTACGGATAGCAATTGAGACTCGTCAAAAAATCAATGCAACAGGAAACGTAGAACATATACATCAATAATATCCAACTTTTATCTTGAGAAAGTCTCGATCTTTGTATGAGTTTTATATGATAATCCTAGGGCTTCTCAAATTTATGCTGAGGTATGGCCATCGAGTCTCAAGGATAAATCCCAAGTCATTCGAAAGTCATGCACCTTAAATACGCATCTGTGCGGTGGCATCAAGACCCGACGGTGACCACTGCTCATCCTAGCCGAGCGTTGGTGGCGGGTAGAAATATTGCGAGTCCGTTCGGACACCGAGGTTGTTCTGTTTTGACAAGCCCCAAAAGGCGATCATCATGCTTGAGCCCCCCCTCCCCCTTCCCTTTTGGTAATTCAGTCCCCCCCTCCCCTGCGACAAAGTCTCAATTAATCAGCTTTACTCAACCCCCGAGCACGTGCATCGGCCCCCACGTCCTCCATCGACCAATGAACGCGCGAGCTGGCTGGGCGGCGCCTCCAGGGAGGGCTGGGTGTGAGTCGTGAGTGCCAGGCCCTGACACATGACGGGCTGGCCCACTGACGCCAGGTCTCAAACATCCTCATCACGCTGATAAATATTGAATGTTAATCCGGGTGTCGGGGGGCAAGGCTTTCTGAAAGGCGCGCGAGCCCGATTTTTCTCAACCGTGGAGAGAGGCACATGCTTTAACGATGTGCGGTATGCGTGGCCTTGCTCGTGCTGTGGCCTTTATCGTTTGACCTGTCACATTTCTGGCGGAATAGATGTACACGTCGCGAGGATAAATTAACCCAGGCTTTTCGTTAAGCCGTTAACTACGATTACAAATGAGTACGGACGAAGAAATTCAATATTCACTTTAAGCCCTGAATAAATTTACTAAGTTAAGTTAGACAAATTTGAACTTATTTTACTTAATCGACATGTCAACGTCAAAGATTAAAGCAGGATTCTCATTTAAATTTATACTTTTCTCAAATTATCAATAACACGAGTTGTGGGGATTTCATTCAATATACATAAAGTCGCGCCTTTCTACAGAGGATATAATATATAGCATCATTCGCCTTTTCTTTCGACAGCAAAGAACAGTAACTTTAGTACACCATGAGCCTTTAGTAGTAGTTGGTTACACGTAGGCTAATAATTCACTTCTCGGTGGATGGTTGATATGCCACCTGGTGGCAAATTCATTGACGTTGATCTGTTCTGATTGATTGAAGTTGATCTGTTCTGATTGATTGAAGTTGATCTATTCTGATTGATTGAAGTTGATCTGTTCTGATTGATTGAAGTTGATCTATTCTGATTGATTGAAGTTGACCTATTCTGATTGATTGAAGTTGATCTGTTCTGATTGATTGAAGTTGATCTGTTCTGATTGATTGAAGTTGATCTATTCTGATTGATTGAAGTTGATCTATTCTGATTGATTGAAGTTGATCTTTTCTGATTGATTGAAGTTGATCTATTCTGATTGATTGAAGTTGATCTATTCTGATTGATTGAAGTTGATCTATTCTGATTGATTGAAGTTGACATATTCTGATTGATTGAAGTTGATCTGTTCTGATTGATTGAAGTTGATCTATTCTGACTGATTGAAGTTGATCTGTTCTGATTGATTGAAGTTGATCTATTCTGATTGATTGAAGTTGATCTATTCTGATTGATTGAAGTTGATCTATTCTGATTGATTAAAGTTGATCTGTTCTGATTGATTGAAGTTGATCTGTTCTGATTGATTGAAGTTGATCTGTTCTGATTGATTGAAGTTGATCTATTCTGATTGATTGAAGTTGATCTATTCTGATTGATTGAAGTTGACCTGTTCTGATTGAATGAAGTTGACCTGTTCTGATTGAGATAAGCCCGAAGATCGAATCTGCCATAAAAACCTAGAGTTTGAAATCGCAGTCTCAGAAAACGTAATTTTTTGTTGTCCTGTCTGATCCCGGTCAGTCATTTTTGACATTTTACTTACCGGAGCTGTTCACAAATAATTTGCATCCTCCGAAGTGTTTGGTTCGCTTTGTCTATCCAGACATGATCGTCATACAGAACTAAAAGATCTGACAATGGTAGGTATAAACGTGGAACTTTTAATGTGGGCAATAATGTATTGCTCTCGGCTTGATGCTCTCCTTACTCAGCTCCACCAGGGATGTGAATGTTTTCAATTAATCGTTACTGAGGAAACAAGTCTTGAAGAAAAAAAGACTCGGTGGTTTTGACTATTCCAGAGACGCAATCTACAATTATTTTTTGAAGCATGTGAAAATGAATACAACTTGCCAATTAAATTTTTTATTTTTTAAACTGCTCTTCGAAATGACGATGAAACATTTGAAATATATTTTAACCTGACTACTGACAGCCCCCACCCTCCACATAAAATACTATCCCTCCCCCACCCCAAGCATAACCAGACACCCTGGGTCTACGTCCACTGACAACACGCCGACTGGAGTGGTAATGAAAAGGAAACAATAAACTGAACTCTGGTGACGGTCAATTAGCAGATGTAATACTATTACCACCCCCACCACCCACCACCACAACTGCTGCCTGCTATGACTACCACCTGGGTGTTTCATCTCGTGTCAACATCTCCTCCGCCCATTGTCTTTGTTATGTTCTATATAGGCGCGTACCTCAGGGCTCCTGTGTGGTGGTTACCGTGTTCAACTCAGACTGATTTGGACTCAAGTTTCCCAAACAATCAGAACTCATAAGGCAACAATACATATAACTGAGTTTCTTTTTGTTTTATTTTTTAATTATTTGTTTTCGTCAACAACTTATTTAAAAAAAAATAATAATCAAGTTGTGAAATCGTTTGACTTGTTCGCTCTGACAATAATGGTCATTTCTTGTTCGAAATTCAATTTCATTCACTACTTGGGACACACGAATCGGTTATATCAGCGGTCCTTGGTCAAATATACATGATACATTGCTAGACATTCCTGAAAAAAGTAGGTCCCTTTAATGCCCGTTTTTCTTTCTTTTTTGTTGTTGTTGTGGATGATTTATTTGATGAAGATTATATTATTTTCTTCTTTAAATCATGCATATTGATCTTGCAAGCTTAGCTCATGACTTCACGATCATTGCTTGACATAAATTCGAGTGTTCTGAAGCAGAGTAATCTGCGTGCAAAGAAGACACACTATTCAGAAGGAAAACTCCAATTTGAAAATTATTCCTTTTCAGATGAAATGCTAGTTGACTGGGATAAATTTCAAATTGAAAACAATGGAATAGACAGGTTGGCGAGGTTTACGTTAGGAATAAACAGCTTGACAAGGTTTGTGTTTTAGACCAGGGGTCGGCGAAATTAACCCATTTGGGGTAAAATGGGGATTTCTGGGGGTAATGCAGACACATTGTTGACATATAAAATCCACTACAATTCACTAAAAACATTTAAAATTCGTCCTATTTGAACGTTAACGCCGGGACCATATTGATAGTCCCATTTTAAACCGATTCCTTCCAGAAAACGTATTTTTAATTTGGATATAAATATAATGTTAATCCACATGATTTGACTGCATCCGATATCCTCTTTGTGACATTTAAAATAATGCCTTAAAAACTGAGTTAACGTGCGTCTGCCTGTTAATATCAAACCCATTTAATAGGATGAAATGTCCACATGAAGTGGTGCAATTTTTTAATACAAAAGTTTTCAAACAATTAGACAGGGAATGTTTTGTGCTCTTCTCCAAATACGATGTCAAGGTATTGATATATATGAATAATTTGATATGGTTAATTTAAAATGTGAATCCAATATTGCCGTGTCTCTTGATGGCTAAATATACAGACCTGCTTTATCACACGGAGGTGGTAATGTTCTGAACGGAGGGGGGCTCTGAAAGCAGAACTTCAAACTTTTCTGGCAGGTCAAAAGCATAATCTGCATGTCAGAGAAATTTACAAACTGCTTTTGGGCTGCACATCTTGCATACTTAGTGTCATAAGCGTCCTAATACTTATATCTTGACTGCTTGCTCCAAGATTCATACAATTACCTTTACACAAGAATAAAGACACTGCTTGAAATAAAGAAACAACTTTCATGGCGTTTCCTACTTGCCTCAACAACGAACACACAAAACTCTCTCCCCTTCTACACATATACCAATGACGTCAACAACACAATCACTTTGCACGCTTTCGCATCACTAACCAATAACTTTAAATACCACAAAAGCAAACATCAAACACACCACCGTGCGCAACTCACAACAACAAGTTACAAGGGCAAATTGGTCATCTGTGACACTTAGCTGATATTTTTTAGCTTTTGAATGTGATGAACAAAGAATTGCAATGAAAAAATCTCAATATAATTTCAGCCAGCGAAAGGATTGCAGCATTAGGATTAAAGCATTCATGAAGGAAACTAACAAGCAGATTGAAATAAAATAAATGCCTTTTTCAAAGGCTTTCAATATTGCACATTAAAAGGCCGTCAAAACGTTGTTGCCTTTAGAAACAACGTACTTTACTGGATAACGAATTTCAACTCTAGTGAACATGAAAAACAAAGCAGCGAAATTTATCAGACCCTGAATCAATCTTGCCATGACGTCAAAATGCCCCAATTTCGATGTAATTGTGTAAAAAAAAATACAACATGATTAATTTTCTGAGAACTGAGCTTTAAAGAGAATTAAAATAGTAAATCTGTGTTTTAGAATAATAACTAATGATATTAATAGATGTTAAAATTGTAATATTAGTTTTTAAGTTAATTTGTATTTATCCGAATTTATTGCATTTTTAATGATTTATCATCATATCTAGAATGGCTAGGGCCGTTAGACCTATGGCCGTTTTAGCAATTTATATTTTAAATATAAGGGAACCAAAGAAACATGGCTCCGATAGAGTAAGGAACCAACAGAACATGGCTCCGACAGGGTATCGAACCAGCAGCACAAGTTGTGGTGGGAAAAGTTGTGGGCGGTGGTGGGGGCGGTAGGCATATGAGCGGGTCATTGGGGATTTCTGAATGTACATTGAATATTATTCACCAAAGTCCTTTTCTACATTCTACAAGAATCGACTGCTCTACCAGAAGCTATAAATTATTGTTAAATTTCTGAACCTACCTTATTTAGTAATTTTTTTTATATTTTTGTGAATATTTTAATAAATTGTGTTTTCCTAAACGAGTTTTAATGTACGCGCTTTCACCACTGGTAAACAAAGAATTTTTTTAAATACTTGGATCTCTTGCCTAACAAAAAGCACAAAGACAAAGTTAGGTAGTGCAAAGTAAGTAAATCATAATGACCGATTTAGCTTGTAGATCTAGTTTTAAAAAAATGTATACAATTTTGTTTACGCCGTCCTATTACTTTTGGGGATCGGCTTGCGAGCGGGTTACACACTTTTAATTACTTTTCTATTTAAAAAAAAAAAAAAAAAAAAGGACGGCTTATGGACGAAAGGTCTATAGAGCGAGTATATACGGTCATCAAATTTATTTTTATTTATTTTTTTAAAAACTTTAATTCGTCGATTCCCGTAAAAATATTTCGCAATGAATTAAACTTTTTATATGTCACTTAATTTTCATTAATCTAAAATTCCTTTATTTAATTTCTCTCCCACCTTTGACAATTGGCTGCTCCAAATATGTTTGAACCTGATCCGCTCATTAAACATTTAAATCCCAACGGTTCACTGATCCTAGGTGTTTTAGGTAAAAATAATAAAATCAACCCGGAAAAACTTAACTAATGAATGTACATTCTCTTTGGGTCGAGCCGTTAGGCTCTTAGGACCCGGTTCAATTTTTCGCAGGCGAGCCTCATCATTCGGGCATCGCCATAGAGGTAATCCTCAGCAGGTACCGCAACTTCACCACCCAAAACCCCGTCAAACCCGGGGCAACATTCTAGTACGTGGGCCACCGTCTCCTCGGGGCAGCCACACAGCCGACAGGCCAGTTCCCTTCTGTTTTCAAACTTGTAAAGGTAGCTTCGTATTGGACAATGGTCAGATCTCATTCGTGTTATGAGCGTCTGACTACTACGGTCAAGTTTCCAGCAGGCATCGCTTTTGTTCGGTCGCGGCATTTTCTGGTAAACCTTTCTGGCCGTATTCCCATTTGCCCAGCCCTCAAGCCATTTCTCACAGAAATGGTCTTTTAGCCACGACTTGACTCCCAGTTGGGTCGAGGGCTTATCGGTTTGGGGCTGGGCTGCGCCTGCCCTGGCCAGTGCGTCGACCCTGTCTGATTGGGCCGCACCGCAGTGTCCGGCCATGTACTGTAGGACTACTCTGCCGCCACGTGCCAGGAGTTCACCTACTGTCTCCAAAATGACACTTGCCGTCTTGGCCTCCAGAGAGGATCGATCCAAGGTCTCGAGCGAAAACCGAGAATCGGTGAAGACCACGACGGTCGGGAAACTCTTTCTCTTCGCTAGACGTCGGCGTATTTCCTTCAAACCCCTGTGAATCGCTTCCAGTTCGGCTTCATGACTACTGTTAGCAGATCCACACGGCCCCGACACCTCGACGCTGTCGGGTCCTGATTGGGGGTATTGAATTAGCACTCCGTATACACTTCTGCCATCTCTGAAACGTGAGCCGTCTGTAAAGACCTTTACCACGCTGTCTCCATAGGCATCGATTGTGCGCAAAGTCTCGTCTCGCAAGTGCTCGACGGTACTGGCTCTGGTCACCGCGGCATTTTCCAGTGTCAAACGTATTTCAGGCGGGTCAAAGCTTTCATGTGGCCCTCGAGCAGGGACCAGTTGCATTCGTTCCCTGTGCTAGTGTAGGGGGACTGAGTCTTCTAGTTCGTAGACCACGTCCATGAAGGAGGGTCGCTTCAGTCTTGTCCTCTTAACCCATCGGTCTTGTAATTGGTATCAGGGTTCATCATGCTCCCAGCGGTGGGTGTGGTACGTAACGCCCCGCAAATGAACCGTAGAGCTTTGTTCTGCAATCTGTCCAGTCCCTCTAGAGCCGTACGGCTTGCAAAAGCCTGGACCGGGAGGCTGTAATCAATAGCACTTCTCACGCTACCAAGATAGAGAGCTCTTAGTAGTCTTGCGTCTGCGCCCCAACTCGTGCTAGCAAGTTTCTTCACCAGGGACAATTTAGCTGTGGTTTTGGCGCATAATTCACGCACATGGTTATGCATCTGGAGTTTCTGGTCCAGTTTTATACCCAGGTACGTTGGTGTCCGATCCCAACTTAACCTCTTTCCGCAGATCTGAAGTACCACCTCGTGCTTCAGGGCATTCCGTCCATTTGTGAAAATGGAATGGACCGTTTTGTCCCTCTTGACTTCTAGGCGCCATTGGTTGGCGTAATTTTCAATACTATTCAGATCATTCTGCAGCCGGTTCTGCAGTGTTGCGACGTCTTTTCCTGAACTCCATACCACCAGATCGTCAGCAAACATGGCATTCTGGGACTCGAGAATGCCTTGTGGGTCGTGGACGTAGGCTAAGAACAATGTACAGCTAAGCGCTGAACCCTGTGGGAGTCCATCTTCCAGTCGTGCTTCGCTGGATAGCGCTTCTCCAAGCCGTGTCTTAATCGTTCGGTCCGTGAGGAACGATTTTATCCAGTTGTACATTTTAGCAGTGACACCTAACTGCTGCAGCTTGTATAGCAGCCCTCCACGCCACACCTTATCGTAAGCCTGCTTTAGATCGAAGAACATCGCATTCGTGTGGTTCTTCATCTGGAGTTCGTTTGTCATGGTCTGAATTAAGCGTAGTGCTTGGTCCATCGGGTTGCGTCCTTTGCGGAACCCACGCTGTGCCTTCGGAATGCTTTTGGTTTTTTCGAGGTACCAATAAAGCCGTGCGTTCACTAACCGTTCTGCCACCTTTCCCACACACGACGTGAGGGAAATGGGCCGGTAGCTGGACGGGTGTTTGCCAGGCTTCCCTTCCTTGTCTATTGGGGTAATTATGACCTTTTTCCACAGCTTCGGCAGTGCGCCTGTAGTCCAGGTTCGGTTGATAAAACTCAGTAGTTTTATCCGGCCTGTCTTGCCCAGATGCTTGAGCATTTTGTTGTGAACCTTGTCTGGCCCTGGTGCTTTGCCAGCTTCGCACTTGTCAAGTGCAGTTTGCAACTCTGTCATCGTGAAAGGTGCCGAGAAAACCTCGAATTGGGGGTCCGTGCTTTGTCTCCTGGAGCCCTCCTTTCGCATTCGGTCGATCATTTGGCTAAAGTCAGATCTGGCGCCCTTTTTATTCACCTAGGCAAAGTGTTTATTCAGCGCCCGTGCGCGCTTCGTTTGACTTGCTTTTTGGCCCTTTGACCTCGTCAATGGGTTGGTTTTTTTTTACTTTACCCGATTAGCCGCCAAACGTTTCTACCGTCTGCGAGATCGAGTTTTTCGCACGTATTTACCCACTTGGCATTCTTCGCCTTTTCGAGAGCAGTACGGACTTCGGCTGTCAGTTTGTTGTACGCCCTACGAGCTTCGGGCGTCTTCAGCCTGGCAGCTTTTTTCCGTGCTTTCGCTCTTTGTTTCACCAATTCTTTTAGGCTCCTGTCCCAGTAGGGCCTGAATTTCTGTTTCCCGTTCATCCTAGGGACCGTGCGCCTCGCAATCCCGAGGATTGTGCCAATAAACTTCTCGTAAGTGTCGTCCACGTTGCCTCCTGCAACATCCAGCAGAGCGAGCTTGGTCTCGCTCTCGGCCTCGTATCTTCGCCAATCGGCCTTGCGGAATTGACAATGCCTTCTGTCAAATCGAGGTTTGTCCGCACCAAGCACAAACTCAATCAGAATTGGGAGGTGTCGCTTCCAACCTCCTTCAATACTTCCAGTCTATGCCTGGACTCTAGGTCCGCTGAGATAAGCGTTAGATCTGGGTGGGACTCCGTGCTGTGTCCCGTGTGCAGCAGCGTCGGCTCGCTGTGCTCGTTTTGTAATCTGATCAGGTTCGTGCCAATACAGATATCCTCGATATATCGGCCCGACGCATTCCGCTCGGTGTAGCCCCAGTCGGGGGACTGTGCATTAAAGCCCCCTGCTATTATTGTTCGACTTAACGTGACGTCTTCCCCAATTGGAAGCGCCATTGGGTTCCTGGGCGTATTATATACATTCGTTATTGTAAAGCCAACGTCGCCTTTGTACACCCTCACAGTTAGGGTGTCAGTGTTGCTGTAGCACTTGGCTTCGAGCAATTCCACCGTTACATCATTCCGGACCGCTGTGGTAAGGCCCCGGCATCGCCGGTCGCACTTGCAATGGTATAGCGAATAACCAGTTATGTGAAACGGCTTACGCTTCAGAAGCGTTTCTTGGAATAATGCTACATCCACATTCCTTTCGTGAAGTAGTTTGGTTATTTCGTGCGCCTTTTGCCTTATTCCACAGACATTCAATTGTAGCACAGCCAGGGCTTGATAAGGATGGCCCTTCGCACCCGTACCATGACGGTCAGTCGCCGGTTGACCGATAGGACGTGACCTGTCGTCCTGTCATCACGCCTAGAGGAGTGGTAACCAACCCAGCCAGCGTACCACCGTCCGCTGGAACGTGGGGGTTTAGAAGGTCCATTCCGGGACCTGCGTTTTTCGAAAATAGAACCATAGAATGAGAGATTGAGTAGGCAGAAATCTTCAACTCATTGAGGGCGATCCGTGTGCGTTTCGCCCCTTGCCCAGAGAGTCTTCCGGTCTTCGGCGTTCCAAGCCGGGCATTGTTGGGTATAGGCCTGCTCCCATACCCAGCACCGGACCTCACGGTGAGGTCAAGCCCATCCTAACCTTTGTACGATAGGTCCCGGTGCCTGTGTTTTGGCGTTGGTGCCGTGGTTATTAGTTTCAGGCCGCAGTCACTTCCGCTACCTTACTCATCTCCCAGGCCACGGAGAGGCAAACCACTTCTGGGAGGGAAAAACTTAACTAAATGAATTGATTAAATTCAATACTATTCGCACCGTGCGACAAACATTTAGAGACTGAACGTAACTGAGCTCTCTTTGCCGTAAAACACTAGGATGTGGTCATCGATGTCTGGAGTGAACTCCAGTGGCCCGTTGAGGTTAACTTTAGCAACGGCAACATGGAGATAAAGTAAAAATTCATTATTTTAATTAAGGTGCTTTCAATCGATCTGAAATTTTGATACAATACATTGTTAGGCGACACAAGTCTATGTGCAAAAGCTTCAGAGCGATAGGATCACGGAAAGTGGGTGGGTCATTCGTCACTTTTGTTTTTCCACGGGTTTGACCACGACAGAGAGAGAGAGAGAGAGAGAGAGAGAGAGAGAGAGAGAGAGAGAGAGATCACGACTAGACAGTGAAGTTAATATAAAGGATTTAAAAATTAACATCTTTTTTTTTTCTTACGCAGCGATATTTTTCCAACTCTAGCTTTGACACCTCATGACAGCAACCAAACACGTTTCATCTCACCGAATGCGTCAATTCTCCACTGACCTCTCCAGTTACCAGAAGTCGAGAGTCTTCTAAGGCGGTTCCAATATCGATAATTTCCCGGGCCAAAATTATTTATGTGATATTGCCCCCAGGTCCGTGGTGTCGTGTGGCCGACAAAAATCTGACGCCAAAGTGAATCCTGGGAAAATTTGAATGGCGCTGAAAAAAACATATGCTTTATTTCCTCCCAGAGCAACCGGTGTATGTTAGATTGTGTAACATGGATTAGAATAAGCCGTAATTATCGCATGTCTTTGAGTAACATTGAAACGGCCGAGTTACCGGTCTTCGGTTGCAATTTTAATGTAGCTCGCGGCCAAACGACGTCCAATCGTGTTGAGCATAGAGCTCTGACTGACGTGATTCTCCCTGGGTTAAAACTGGCGACCTGAAGGCGGGTAGAAACTTCTTGTCGTTCGTACTATCTAAGAAAGATGAGCTGTGTGGTCATCAGCTATGTATAAACAGGCACACACACGGACGGTATCATTTAGAGCATGCTACTGATTCGATTACGTCGTAGGGCAGGGGTGTCCAAAGTCCGGCCCGCGGGCCAAAACCGACCCGTGAAGCAATTTTAACTGGCCCGCAGTCTTATCTTAAATAAATAATTGATGGATGTATTATTTCTGTAAGGCCACTATATTTATTTTTTTAAAGTCAATTTTAAAAAAAAACAACTGTTTTGAGTTCCTGAAAGGATTGCAAAAATCGATAACATTTTATTGCTTACTAATTACTAGACTTTCAGTCTTAACGAGCAAACAAGAGCAAGAAATTTAGTTGCTTCTGTAGGGAAAATACCAACCCTCCCTAGGGAGGTCAACTTAGTGGGAGACGTTTTTGACCTTGTGTCCTGGACGCCCAGGTGGCCGCTTCTAGAATCCTAATTAATCGATTAAACATTTTCCAGATTAATCTTACATTTTTTTAAAAAAATCAGTACCGGCCCGAATATTTTATTTTAATCCGGCCCGCGAATGTCTTTACTTCAAGGAATATGGCCCGCCATGCAAAAAGTTTGGACACCCCTGTCGTAAGGTGTTATCTTTATTAAGGGCCGTCCATAAAGTACGTCACGCTATTTTTGACCATTTGTAACTCCCCCCTGTCACAAACTGTCACAAATCTCGCCCCCCCCTAAAGTACGTCACAATTTCATACAAAAATATATTTTTTAATTTAAAAAATAATTAAAATTTAACATAAAACACCGTGACGTCACACATGGCCGGACACCCTCTCCCCCTGTCACAAACTGTCACAATTTCTTACACCCCCTCCCCCCTCTGGAGCGTGACGTTCTTTACAGACGGTCCCTTAGTAGCATACAATTATGAGATCAATCTCAGCATTTGGAAAGCATTTCAGTTTGAAAGAATACGGCAATGTAGGATAATTCACAGCTGAGCACTTTGGGCCAATGTAGGTCAATAAGGTATTTTTAAAAAGAAAAGATTTGTGTAAATGATGTTGGGGACATCTGTGTGCCTATAGAACAATGTAATATTAGAATTAGTATCTTTTCAATTAAGTAAGTAATACATCTCTAAGGCGGTCGTAAGCATGGTGGCTTGTTAATGATTCTTAGTAACATTTAAGGTAAATACATTCAATCTTTATCTTGACTCTCATTGCACTGTTCGATAAGTTCTTGTTAACATATGAAGTAGTTTTACATTATTTCTCCGCGAGTCTCAGAAATTGTGTCCGAGATGTTCAGGTTCCTTTTTAAAAAGGTATTTTTCTTTATTTGCATAGATGAAATCATTTAGGTAGAATAAATTTGTCATTCTTGATATACCATTTTTCTGATTTTGGTACCAGTGACAGCGCTTTAGATGGACATAATAAAAGTGAAACTTATTATTTGGTAAGGGGCCGTCCATAAATGACGTGACGCACCTGGGGAGCAGGGGGGTCAAACTTTTGTGACGATGAGTTACGAGGGGGGGAGGGGCGGTTGAAGAAATGGGACGACACATGAAAAGGATAACTTTAAATAAAACTTCCACTGAAAAATTTGGTCACTTACAAATTAGTTAATGACTTAAATTTGTTTAAAATAATCAGTGCTTCTCAAAGAACCCAGATGAGAACGCATGAAATTTTTACCCTGCGTCGTTTGATGTTGACATCAAAGCATTTGTGATGTAACCGCATCTCCGTTTGGTTCACTCACGGCAGGAGTCTGCGAAGTTTTTAGTCAGTTATCCCTATACTCTCTCTCTCTCTCTCTCTCTCTCTCTCTCTCTCTCTCTCTCTCTCTCTCTCTCTCTCTCTCTCTCTATCTCTTTCTCTCTCTCTCTCTCCCTCTCTCCCCCGAAACTGTAACTGGTGAGTTTTACAAGCATAAGTTTCTAAAAAAATATCTGAATAGGATTATGTGTAGATATTTTAATTCAAAACGACACGGAATATCCTTTTTTAATTTTTTTTTCGGGGAGGGGGGTGGAATCTAATTGAGACAATTATAAACGTTTAAAGTTTGATATAATTTTTCGATTGGGTTTTGGTCAAAACCTCCTGACCATTCTAGATATAATTGATTAATGTGCCCATTTAAAATTAGTCAAACAATGCATTAACTTTATTGAATGCCTCAAATTCTTTACATCGCAATTCGAGAGGAGCACAAAAGAACTTTTCTACTGAGCTCAATTTTTAAGGCATTAATTTTAATTATGTCAGAAAGGATACTTGATACCATCAAGTCATGTGGATTAAGATTATTGTCACTTGTGTTAATATAAATTAAAGTAGGGTGGCTTTAGGTATCTTCGTATAGTACGAAGTCAAGAAATCTACATGGTTGTCAAATTTAACAAATGCATTTTGGAAAGAGCCGGTTCAATATTGGGCATATGTTACCAAGCGTACACGTACACATGACGTATTTGAATATATCTAGTGGATTGTAGTGGATATTATATGCCCCAAATGAGTCTGCATTACCCCCAAGAATTTCATTTTGACCCTGTTCACCGACCTCTTATTTACGGATGCCCGTCAGTCATTTAAGGGATTAAAAAAATATTTTAAATATATAATTTTTCAATAATTTTTTCTTCTAAAAAAAAGAAGTTAACTGTGATTAATAATAGTCAATGTTTAATTTGTATGCATTAAAATAAAATATAATCAAAGGATGTTAATACAGTTCGTTTTTTTTTTTTTGAAGGCCGGTTAAACGATTATTTTAAAAAACGGGTGGTTCAATAGGATACCTACAAATTAAAATTATAAAAGTTTATTTTAACATTAATATTAACCCAAAATGAGCAAATTCTAGCAAAATTTATATGATCAAAATGTTCCATAAATATGCATGCATAACTTGTTCCCATTTTCGTTCCAGTGATTCCAACTATTGGTTGGAAAACAGAATCCAAAAGAAATTAATTCAGTAGGACAAGAGCAGGCGAAGACAATTGGTCATATGATAAAATCACTGGATTCCTTGGTTTTACCGAATGAAGATCACTTACTATTTACAAAGGAGTTTTTTCATTGTACACGTCAATTCCTGATGCTGATAGCCTCTCTGCAATTGTATATTTTCTAAGCAAGAAGGCAAATCTTAAGTTCCCAGCAAGTGCCATACTACGATTGACTGAGCTGGTCCTAAATTTAACTCGTTTGAGTTCAACGGATAGTTTTTTGATCAAATTAGTGGAGTTGCAATGGGAACGAAAATGGGACCAAGTTATGCATGCATATTTATGGGCCATTTGGAACACCTATGGAGTGAAAATTACAAAGATATCTGTTCAGAGTAATACAAGAGATACATTGACGATTGTATTGGAATAACCAAAATGGACATGCAGCAATTGCACAGTTTTATTGACTTCATTGGTAATTTTCATTCTTCAATCAAATTCACATGAACTATTCATAGGAGGGCTGTTAATTTTTTGGACATACAAATTAAATTGAAAGACAAAAAAAATATCAACATCAATCTTTTACAAGCCTACAGACAGCCATAGTGTTTCCTTCTGTATACATCATCCCATCCTCAATCTTGTAGGAACTCTATCCCATTTTCACAACTATTAAGACTTAAAAGATTCTGCAATGATGAGGCAGACTTCTTGGAAAGAAGTTATGAAATGCTGGACTTTTTTAGAAGGATGTCATACCCGGAAACAAATTTAATATCCTCTGTCAATAGAGTTAAAGATATGACCAGACAGGACACATTTACATCACCTGTTCACGATCAATGTGATCGATCCAAATTTATTTTAACTTTCCAGCCTCATAATTTTTAAGCCCGCCAGGTGATTCTCAAAATCCGATCAAACCTTATGGCTGACCCTCTAACTCAGCAGGTCTTAAAAAAACAAAAACAACAACAACTCATCTTTTTGCCTTCCGGAGAGATAAAAGCTTCAGAGACATACTTGTAAGAAGTCACCTTCCCACAATGAAAACACATATTGGAACAAAAGGTTGCAGCCGTACCCGTTGCAATACTAGTTCAATTGTGGTTGAAATTAACAAAATTTCCTCCCCTCTTGAGCAATTCGTAATAAAAGATGGATTCACTTGCACAAGTCGCAACGTGATTTATGCAATTCTTTGCAAGAGATGTAATAAAATGTACGTAGGTGAGACAGGTCGTCGTCTTGGAGATCGGTTTAGAGACACCTGTACAATATAAATAAACAGGCTCAGTGTCATGTGTCTAAACTTTTTAACAGTGTTGCCCATGACGGCATTTCTGATATTGCAGTTACTGGTATTCTATATACAACCAATACCCATGATAGAGTCCACATGGAAAATAGACTCATAAAACGATTTGGTACGTTGGGTCCATATGAATTAATCAAATCCACAATTTTACCTGACTGCAAAATCGTTTTCCCGTTGTGGTTTTCACTGTTACTTTAGATACTTCAACTTCCTCCTTTTTCCTATATTCTGTGTCCTTGTTTGTTTTTGTTTTTCTTTTCTTTTCATTTTTTATCACATAATATGTTTTAAGATATATGTAAGTAATTATTTATGTTATATTGAACTGATGAAGGCATTAGCCGAAACGTTTACTATTATTTGTATTAGTTCAAAAATAAAGCTTAAATTTATTGTCTTCTAACACAAATAGTTTGTGTAATTTGTTTGTTTTTTTAATTAAAAAGCTTTATGCAGTCCCATTCTGTATTTTATATGCCCACAATGATTCAGCATCACCCCCAAGCGTTCCCTTTGCATTCCAAAAAGAGATAATTTCTCGTTTTTTTATCGACCCCTTGGTTAAACAGCCCGATATCAACAATGCAATGATCCTTGTAATATCAATAGTGACATTCGCGAGCTTAATAGCGAAGGTTAATCACTTCAAATGGTTTTTGACATTACCGCTGTATTGTTCGTTAGCTGTCTTGCTATGCCTTCGCAACTATACAATTTTTAAAAAAAAATATATAATATATAAAATAAGCCGAATTCATACTTAATCTTATAGGGCTTTAAGCTGTGTAGGGGCTCATTTTGCTATCAAATCAGTACATGGAAAATCACGTCAAAACGGGAAAAGAATGCACCGGTACCTGGTGAAATGGAAAATTTTCTGCCGGTCGTCTAATACGAAAAAGTTTGAGAAGCACCGGCTTACAATTTATTTAATGTCGATTTACATAGTTTCACGAGTGTTACGATCTACAATGTAGACCTACACTAAATAAATACTTAAATGACAAAAAGTGATTTGAAACAAACTTATTTTTTTCAAACAGAAAACACTTTTTTTTTTGGGGGGGGGGGGACAAAGTTTTGTGACCTATTATCGGAGGGTTGGTCAAACTATTTGTGACGATGCGTGATGAGGGGGGAATGGGGTAAAAAATCGGTCAAAATCGCGTGACTTCATTTATGGATGGCCTCCTAATCCTAGTCAAAATTGACTGGCATTTCCCTTGATGCCATGTCCAGGAGCAATATGATTCCCATCCACTCACTATACAACACCACATCCGCAGCAAAGATGAAATCAGGAAAGCAAACACATTATTAACATTAATAACTCAAAGCTAGACACATACCATGTACAATCACTACGTGGGGTCTGTGGCACGCGTGTCATAGGTTCGCTATCACTACGTGGGGACTGTGGCGCGCGTGCCATAGGTTCACCATCACTACGTGGGGACTGTGGCACGCGTGCCATAGGTTCACCATCACTACGTGGGGACTGTGGAACACGTCCCATAGGTTTCGCCATCACAACGTGGGGACTGTGGCACGCGTGCCATAGGTTCGCCATCACAACGTGGGGACTGTGGCACGCGTGCCATAGGTTCGCCTTCACTGCGTGGGGACTGTGGCACGCATGCCATAGGTTCGCCATCACTGCGTGGGGACTGTGGCACGCGTGCCATAGGTTCGCCATCACAACGTGGGGACTGTGGCACGCGTGCCATGGGTTCGCCATCACTGCGTGGGGACTGTGGCACGCGTGCCATAGGTTCGCCTTCACTGCTATGCAGTCTTAGAGTCTGATCCTAAAGAAAGGATCGAGTGCTTTGGCCCACCCAGTTTTCTCTACCGTTGCTGCGTGGCTAGCTTTGGGATCAGTATAGCTAAGAGGGACGAATCTGGCCCCAGGAAGGGAGCATTTATTAGACTGTTATACCTTAAACGGAACACTAAACGATTTTTATTTAAGTGCGTATTTCATCATTTACAAATTTGAAAAGAAAAGCGAAATCGCGTGCGCCAAGTTATTTTACATTCATGTGTTGCTGATAATTTGAAGAAGATTGAAATTGACCGGGAACATTTATTTCCAACTCTGTTGGCAAAGTGCTGCATTTAGTCTGTTAATCACAACTTACGTTGTTACACTAATCGAAATCCACAATTTCTGGTCTCAAATGATGATTAATAAAACTGAAACTAGCAACATCACCTTTTCTGGACTCAAGAATTTATATGTGACTTTGGCCACAACTACCAGTTTCATACACATAGACCCGTGTCAATTGCTTGTTTTCTTGAATACATAAGTACTTTTTAGATTTTTTTTTCTGTAATTAGAAACAAAATAAAAACCTTGAGTCATTCACGCGGCTCAGCGAGCAATGAAGACATTACAAGTAAATGTTGAACTGTTCGTTTTGGCGAGTATTTATTTTCACCCTTGTTTTGGTATGTGCTAATATAATGTAGTTGATAATTTAAATCTTCAAATTGAAAACAGGGATTAATTACAAGTAAATTTTGAACTGTTCGTTTTGGCGAGTATTTATTTTCACCCTTGTTTTGGTGTGCTAATATAATGTAGTTGATAATTTAAATCTTCAAATTGAAAACAGGGATTAATTACAAGTAAATTGTTTAATTTAATTCTTACAGTAGGAATTGTTGAAGAAATATTCCTTTTCCCTCAATTTTTAAACCATTTCAACCTGCTGATAGTCTGATAAATGGCAGATCCGGTTGGACACGTGGTACACGAACATAACTCCTGGTGATAGCACATTGGTCCATTTTGGACAAACAAAGAATTCTTTGTAAGACCCCATCCCCCAAACACTAGCGATATGAAAATATAGATTGGGGGGGGGGGGGGGGGTGAAAGACTTTGGGGCGGTGGGAACCCACACGGTGACTATGTTCGTCGCTCTAATATTGCAGGTGAGCTGGTGCGACAGCCTGACTACTTCTATCCCCTTGCGACACCTTCACGTAAGTTTAAGAAGGCTTCATTACGAAATCGTTCGTGCAAACCGTGACCGACCGTACACAAAGGGAAACGTGATCACGTGTTTAGAGAGAAAGAGCCGTGCCGGGTATGTCTATCGACGTGAGTGTTGTCTTACCCTGTGAGGATACACTATAGCCACGGGCACCTCGGTTAGAATGCTCACCGGCCACTCTGACGGTGTTAGAGTTTAAATGGACCGTTAGACGGCGTTGACACCCAAGAAGTTCAAGGGGGCTATGCCAGCGGTTCTCGGTAAAATCAAAGCAGGACGAAAATGTAAATGGTTTTAAAAAGACATCCGGGATGACATAATTCTAATGAGAGTCGTAATGGGAAAATAATAATGGTTATTGCAAGCTCTCAAACTAAAAAAAAAAAAAAAAAAACAACAACAACAACAACATTTTCACGTGTGTAGCTAATTTTGTTGTTCATGTATATAACGTCATATTCCTCTATACATAATAAAAACATAAATAACGAAAGTATGTGCGTGTACATATCCTTTTACTATATCTTTCATCCGATTGCTATGAAATTACGATACTGTTTCTTACGCTCCAGGTAGGGTAACCAACTATTTTCTTTAAAAATATAACACTCATTGGGCTCCGAGGGCCGTAATGTCGTTTTTGCTAATATAAGCTATATAAAAAATAATTTATTAAGCGTTAGCTCCTGTGCAAAAAAGATGAATCTTAATCAAACTTAATTTATACAAACTGTAAAGTCATTAAAATAATGTAGGCCAGTGTACTGCTTGTGTCAACTCCTTGGGGTTCGGGGATCCCAAATGTCTTTTCTCGTAAACATTTAAGGTTTTATTCCCCATTCAATTTTACAACATCTTGAGAAATAGAGATAAATATATCAATTTGATCCTGGTTAAAATAAACTCTTCCTCTTGCGTTTAGGAAATATTTAGTCAAGTATATACGGTAAAGACAGAAAGAATGAACTCTTTAAAAGCTATGACATCCAAGGACTGACGTCTGGTCTAACAACATGTCACAAAATTTAGGTCATACCAACCTAATCTGAATAAATTAGAGAAAAAGATAAAATTAAAAAATTAAAACAAGAGCTGACAGATTTATTACTTGTGATTAACTTGTGAATATTCAATATTGAAAACAGTAAGTAACACCATTAGCTGTATCATTAAATTTAGTAACGCAAGATAGAAGAAAAATGAGCAAATTAGTAATCATAAATTAGACCATTTATTTTAAATTATAAATACAATACAAATATAATCTATATAATCTATAAAAGCTATGGATAGACATAGGGATAAGCACTATTCCTATTGCTTATGCAAAAAAAAGGAAACACATACAAATGTTCGTTCTTCCGTCTGGAATTCGGAGGTGTGTGGTGTCATGTGAGAAAATGCGAGATGAGAGTGAAGAAGGCATTAGATGAGAGTGAAGAAGGCACTAGAGAGAGACAGGTTGTGTAGTGTCTCTGAAAAGTTTCAACTTGTAAAATTGTATATAGAACTACATCACATGTTGCAGCGTTAAACATATTTTGTGAATATTGAGGATTTCAAACTTGTAGTTGCGAGCAAGATATTATTGTTAAATAACGCCTACAAGAAAACGGGAAACCACCCCGTTACATGTGGGTTGCCTCTTATTAACATGTTCTTAATGAAGCATGTCGTAGGAGCAAAAAATATTATTACAACCTTATTTTAATTTCCTAAATTGTTATGAGCCTCAATGTGAACACAGAGGAGACGCATTTCAGCCAGGGTTGCAATTGAGAAACAAATTCCTGATAGGAACGAATGAAAGCGTTAAACACTCTAGCTTTTTTTTTTTTTTTTTTTTTTTTTTTTTTAAATAAACACTCTAGCAATATAAATGGCAAAGCTTTGTATGTAATGTGAGTAAAATGAATACAAATATTTAATATGTATGAATGTCGGAAATAAATAGTTTTAGAAGAAAAGAAATTTTATAGCTATAAATATTTAAAATTTGTTTCAAGGCAAAACTTTTACTTATTTTGGAATAAAAAAAATAATTGTAGTACTTATTCATAGAAAGAATGGTATTATTTTTTTCAACAATGAAAGGAAATAAATTATATGTTAGAAAATCAATTGTCTCCCTTGATTTTATCCATTCGATACTAAAAAATTTTTTTTTTAGACTACATGACGTAATATGAGAACAAGAGACCTAACACAAAAGACTGACAATGATAACATTTACGTTATCATGTGGGTAATATAAACAATCATAACTCTTTTTTCTTTCAATTTAAAATCCAAATTTAGCATTGCTTATAGTCAACGAAAATAAAACAAATATGACCCCATTTTGTTTTAAAATGTTACTCACTCCATCTAAGTATTGGTAAACTAGGTTGTTGTTGGGCGCCTAGGACACCCACTTTTTCCACAAGCCCAAGTAACCTACGTGAATGTTATTGCATGCGTTCGAATCAGTGTGTCCGACAACCAAATATTGGTATGTAAATTAGTTCAATAAAAAGAATGGATGTTAAAAAAAAAAGAATGGATAATTAAATTGTATGACATTGGAACACATTATTTTTCACAAAATCTCTCTATATACAAGATTTTGAGTAAATAAACAATCATTGTTTAAGTACTAAACTATTAAGGGCTCTTTTAACATCATGCCCTTTTTCAAATTAAAATATAAGCTCAAACAATGAGGACTTTAATATTTTACGTCGAGAAACATCACACGCTCTGTTAATGTCGAAACCAAAATGATTATGATTTTACGTTTATATTTAAACATTTTAAAAAAATGCTGACTGTGTCCCTTAGCGTTACAGAATGAGTGACCTGGGCTTTTATCTATACTAATAAAAGGGAAAGCCCTGACTGACTGACTGACTGACTGACTGACTGACTGACTGATTAATCACTAATTGTCCAAATTCCCGTGTAGGTAGAAGCATGGAACTTTGGGAAGTTGTTGGGTACCCTCTTACTACGAGAATTGGCGAAATTTTTTTTAAAAAATCTTGCTCATGTGGGGCCGGGGGCCCAAAAACTTTTTTCCTACATTACTTATTCTCCGAATTCCCGTGTAGGTAGAAGCATGAACCTTTGGGATGTTGTTGGGTACCCTCTCACTACGAAAAGTGGCGAAAAAGAATTTTAAAATCTCGCACATGTGGGGCCGCGGGCCCAAAAAGATTTTTTCCTTATACGGGCTCTATAAAAATTGAAAATCACCAATTTTCCTATTTCCCGTGTAGGTAGAAGCATGAAACTTTTGGAAATTGTTGGGTACCCTCTCGCTACGAAAATTGGCGAAATAGAATTTTTAAAATCTCGCTCATGTGGGGCCGTGGGCCCAAAAACTTTTTTTTCCCTACATCACTAATTATCCAACTTCCCGTGTTGGTAGAAGCATGAAACTTTGGGAAGTTGTTGGGTACCCTCTAACTAAGTTGGGGTAAAAGAATTTTGAAATACACACTCATGGGGGCTGGGGTCCCAAAATCGTTTTTTTCTGATATGAGCTATATAAAAATTGAATATCACTAATTCTTATATTTCCCGATTAGGTAGACTCATCAAACGTTGGGGAGTTGATAAATTCTTTAAACGATGGTAGCAGGTGAAAAAATATTTAAAATACCCCTTAATGGGGGCCGGGGGCCCTAATGTAGTTTTTTCCTAACATAAACTATAAAAAAAATTAAAATCACTTATTTTCTCATTCCCCATATAGGTAGAAGCATGAAACTTTGGGAAGTTGTTGAGTACAATCTCCCGGTGATAATTAACAAAATAGAATGTTAAATTCCCACTCATCGGTAGCTGGGGCCCAAATACAGTTTTTCTATACTAATAAAAGTGAAAGCCCTGATTGGCTGATTGACTGACTCATCCTTTGTACCCTCTCACGATGAAAAGGAAATTTAAAATTCCAAATTGTGTGGGGCCGGGGTCCAAAACACTATTTCTTTTTATATGTAAAAATTGGAAATCACTAATTGTCCTTTTTACCGAGTATGTAGAACTTTAAACTTTAGGAAGTTGTTGAGTACACTTTCTCGATGGTAACAGGTGGATATATATATTTAAATTATCACTTACTGTATTCCGGAGGCCCCAATGTAGTTTTTCTATTAAATGAGCCATTGAAACTGAAAATTACTGCTTCTCCTATTTTCTGTGTAGGTAAAAGTATAAAGATTTCTGTAGTTGTTTAGTAACAGCCCGCGATGGTAATAAGGAAAATAATCATATAAATTTTAAAAATTTCCAGTCATGGGTGGCCGGGGGCCCAAAACCTTTTTTTTCTCCCTAAAATGGGCTATATAAATCTAAATCAACACTAATTCTCCAATCCTCCGTGTAGGTAGAAGCTTGAAACTTTGGGAAGTTGTTGAGTACACTCCCATGATGGTAAGAGGCAAAAAATATTAAATCCTTTCTCACTAGGGGGACGATTGCCTAAATATAGATTTTTTCTCATAATGAGCTATATAAAAAAGACACATTTTTCAATAACTGAAATCCTAATTTTCCGCAGCAAATTGCGGGTAAATTGCTAGTATCATATCATGCCATCTTTAGTTAAGTTGTACCCATACATTTGTAGATCTATATGTATATTATATATGCACAAGCAACAAAGCACATCCAAGGACATTCCGCCGTCATTTCAAAATACTTCATTCATGGAAAAGAACTAACCCAAACTAAAGATGCAAAATACTTAAGAGTCATAATAAATGAGAAACTATCTTGGAACCCCCATGTCAATGAAGTTATTAAAAAATCAAACAAAACCTTAGGCTTTATGAAAAGAAACTTTTACAAATGTAACAAAGATATAAAACTAAAATGCTACCTCACCCTGGTGAGACCTATACTAGAATATGCATCTTCTGTATGGGACCCATCCACCAAAGAAAATATTGATAAGTTAGAACAAATCCAAAAAAGAGCTGCCAGATTCATTACTGGAGAATATTCAAAACTGACAAGAGTAACACCATTAGTTAAATCATTAAACCTTGAAACACTGGAGGATAGAAGAACCAAAAGTAAATTAGTCATTATACATAAGGCAATTAATTCTAATTTAGAAATACAACACAAAGATAACTTAATACAACCCTCAAATAGACATAAAGATAAAAAACACCTTTCTTATTCCATATGCAAGAACAAACACATACAAGTTTTCTTTCTTTCCGTCCGGTATTCGGGCGTGGAATGGGTTGCCTGAAGAAACCAGGAAAGCCAACACTTTATCATCATTTAAAACTCTAGTAAGAATACAGGACTAAACACAAACCGTAGAAATACGTAGGACGCAATAATCTTCTGTACAGAAGGAGCGTCTGTAACATATAAGATAAGATAAAGATGTTGTAACTCCCCTCCAACAGCCGTCTCGACCGGCCATACATGTGCATTACGTCAAACATACTATTCATTATAATTATAATAAATAACATGTAAAAACAAAGTTTTTGACTATAAATTTCAACGCGTATTGCTAAAAAACTTCTACCGAAATGAGAGAACAGGACAGTGTGTCATTTTAAATCCCTTATATTAGCTTCACGGACTTGTCATGGGCTCACCACCAGTCGGTCAGGCGGGCGGAAAAAACAAAAGTAAAAATAACCCACTTCCCGTGATGCTATCGAGCTGAAATTCTGCACATAGACCTGTGTCACGTAACAATGCATTTTATCAAAATTTCAGATCGATCGAATGTACCTTGATTAAATTAATGCACTTTTAGTTTTTCTCCATGAAACCCTATGTCACCGTTTACTATTGTTCACCTCTACGTGTCATTGGAGTTCAGTCCAAACATCGATGACAAACCCCTCACCGTTTTACAGCAAGGGGTGTTCACTCGCGATCAGTCTTTAAATGTTTGTCGCGCGGTGAATATTATTCTGAATATTATCAATACTTTTAGTTCTATCTTAGTGGGAGGTGTTTTCGACCTAGTGTCCTGGATGCCCAGGTGGCCACTTCTAGAAGCGACCGCTCGGGGGGGGGGGGCTTCTCAGCTTTTACATCCCTTATGGGGCCAGAGAGCTGAGGGGGTTTTCTGGGAATCCCCATGAAGAGCGCAGGCTGGGGACTGCTAACTTTCTTCCTCATGTAGGATTTCAGTTCTATCTCATATATAAGGGATTTATAGTCAAAGACTTTGTTTTTACGTGTTGTTTAATTTTAGGGTTTAAACTATTCTAGAATATTATACATTTTATTATTGCAAGATCTCTGTTATTTTTTTACCTTTTTTACCGGGACAGGTTTTAAAATATTACCCCGCTTATTTGTCAAACTTTGTAATTAAATGATAGTCTTTTTTTTTATTTGGGTAAGATGTAAAATATTCTAGAAGCTTTTGTAAATTCTTGCCTGTAATATAAAATAGATTTAAATTGGATTCAATTTAAGGTCTTATCCAAATGTTTATCTGACAGATTTTCAATTAGATAAATCCCACAGAATAGAATGTCTAAAATATTCTAGAAAATTCTAAGAACATACAAACCCATTTCAACCACATACAACAAATAGGGCCGTATTTACAAGTGACAGCCTAATAAAACGAGCTACAAAAGGTCACGCGTTTATTTAATGCAAAGGCATGAAAAGAATGCCAAGAATAATAAACTTTGAGAACCCTCGAGAAGAAATTTGCCGGCCTTAACTGACGAGCATGTTATTGAATTTTATGAAAATTTTATGACTTGACTTTTGTTCAGTGCTGTCAGCAGTAAGACAAAACATCGCTTAGCTCAAAGTGTGGAATTCTAACTCATAATCGGCGTTATGTCTGCCTGTGAGTGAAGTTGATCCCAACAAGTAGCTTGAATAATTTAAAAGCGCCCAATAAACAGCGAAATCGAGTCTTCGAAGTAAATGTACAGTTCTTGACAATTTGTTTTTTTTTTTATTATGTATGTGATGTAATTTAAACACATAATGAGAAGACGCGGCCAAGTAGCGAACACTAGAGTGGGATTGTGTTACACTGCCTGGATGTGAAGTGCTTAAAGAGAATTAATGTAATTTCAGTTTTCTTGCGTTGAAAATGTCTTTAAAAAACATCTAAAAGCAATTAGATAATGTAATATTAGAAAAAGCTAAAAGATTTCTATATAAAAATGAAAAACTAACATCTATTTTAATGTGGAATATGAAATAATATACTTTTTAATCCTAAAAAAAAAAGATTTTAGAAATAACGATTCTTTTTCTTTTTGGCCACATAAACTTAAAAGTTTTTTTTTCTTCTTTTTTTTTTCAGAAATTATCTTCAGGGTACTTTCTTGACGAATGCAAAGAACGCTAAATTTAGGTTTAGGAAAGACAAATAGGATAAATAAATGAAATTTTATCCAATTTATCAAAGTGATTTCAGGAAATAAATTGGCGTTAGAGAGAAGTAAGATAAAACTTACCAAATTAGATGTGATTTTATGACCTATCTAAATTGGTACATATATTATGAAATGGTACATACAACACTAAGTTATACATACAGCATTAGTTAAAACATACATGATTAGGTGATACATACAGCACTAGGTGATACATACATCATTAGGTGATACATACATCATTAGTTGATACATACATCATTAGTACACCCCCCCACAATACCCCCACAATACCCCCACAACCCCCCACAATACGCCCTCAATACCCCACAACCCCCCTACAATACCCCCACAAAACCCTCACAATACCCCCACAACCCGCCCACAATACCCCCAAAACCCCCACAACACCAGATTTAGTTCTTACAAGACGATTTTATTGATAATAATAGATGGAACAATGTTTTGTTAAGTTTTGTGTATTCCGTTAAAGAACACAAGTGAATTATAATATTGTAACCTTGATATTATTGACAATTAGAATACATTGTTCACATGACATTTAAACATACCTTGCGTTATGCACTACAATAAACACCCTATATCACACACACACATACACACACACACATACACACAAACATCACACACACATACACACATACACGCAAACGCATAAACACATTCACACACATACACACACACAAATATTTTTTTTTAAAAAAACACACCTTTATTGACATTAATTAAGTACTATTTTAATTACCAAAGATTGTACAGTCTTAAAATATGTTCACCTCATTGGACTATGAATAACATATAAGAGAGCATTTGTAAAAATGCAAAGAAAAAAGAGTAGGAAATACACCCCCCACCCTTTTTTTTATACCTTACCAGTCACTATAACGCTGAAGTACCTCTCCCCTTCCCACACCTTTAAAAAAATAATAAATTCTAATACGAGTTAATGCAACGACTTTGTTTTACGCAAGAATCCACTTCATACTTAACCCTTGCACGGTTACCACTCCACATTGTGCTGAAATGAAACAGCTGAAAAATCTTGACTCTTCCTTCATTGAATGTTATTAATCACTTATTTCCCGGCCTTTCCCACTCATCCTCGACTTCTCTCCCCCCCCCCACACTTCTCTTCCCCGCTGACTTCCCACACCACCACACCCTCCGGCACCACACCGTATCCCGAATGCGTCAGCCGGACAGCACGTGCGGTCAGTGGCCGTGTGTGACGGCCTGTTCTCCGCGGGGACCCTAGAAATTCCATTATGTCACAGCATGGGTCGGGTCCCGTCCCTGTATTTTATCAAATGTATTAGATTTGTGGGCGATTGAGACCTAAATAATTTACGTTGCCATCGTTGCTTCATATCTATAACCGGGTCAGTATTGGACCATAATTCTATTGGACCATAATTCTATTAAATCATTTATACAGATGATTGAATTAAACCCGACGTCGGCTACGTACGGTCTCAACTTCCGCCCGCCCCCCTCCCACCCGTCCCTAATTACTGATCCCCTTCCCTTCAATTAAGGCCGACCCAGGGGTCAAACTGGTTTGATATTTGAATTTTCGCCGATCTTGTTCTTTCTCTTGCCCTTGGTCAACTTTTGATGGCAAATGTGGCTCAGTGAACTACATACGTTTCTCTGATTTCTTCTCCAAACTTGGTCAGACATTATTGCTTTTTTTTTTTATACCTGAAGAGAGCAGTAACAAAAAAAAAACAAAAAAAAAATCTTTGATTTTTTATATTCAGAAAAAAAAATTGATGATTTTTAATGTGTCATTAAAAAATTAGTCATCATACTTACAGATGACAATCAGAATAATTATTGTTACTCGAGTACACGGAGCTTCAGTAATCTACTAGGACTAACAAAGGGGCTTAAATCCTCGGCAAGTGTGTTGGAAGTTGGCAGTTCACATGATCAGCTGAGCTCTAAGCTAATGTAAATTACAGTTACGTTTACGGGAAACAACATTTTCAGAATGTAACTTTTTGAAAATCTCATGTAAAGACAAACATGATGTCATAATTTGACCTAAGTAAATAAGGCTATCAATTTAACAATTTTGCTACAACCCCAATCTTCTCGTCGAATCTATACGCTCCAATGAGATTTGCCTTTGACTTTTTAACCCTATGTCGTTATGATTACATTTATATCTGACAATATGTGTTTTAATCAGTAGGGCAGCCACCTCACTGTGATCTATTGAGATAGCATTGGACCAGGAGATTTGATCGCATTTAGACGAGCAGCAATAATATTTTTTTTTTAAAAACCTGTTACAAGATGTCAAATAGACCAATTGACGTCAGACACCACACGCAATTCAAAGCTTTCATCTCTACAAGTCACAGCCGTTAACAGTAGCCTTAATCATTTTAGTGTGATTGTGTTTTCAACAAATGAAATTAAGCAAGAAAAATGGGTTAGGTTAAAATTAAATTACTCTGACTAATTTTGCAAATAACGTCTGCAGAGATGTAAATGTGGACCCCATATTTTCAAAGAACTTGAATTAAGTGCAAACGGAAATTAAGAATTTACATAAATATAATTCACGAGAACTTATAACAAGACGTGTGTAAGTAAGCATGCCCAATGACCCTAGCTAAGGACGACAAATCACTGTTTATGGTTTGCAAGTGAGAGTAGTGCAGGGTGCGCATGTCTCGAGACAGACTATGCGTCGGTGGCTCCCTCCCAGGCGTTCATTCGAATTGTTTTTATTTCTTCGTGCTGCTGTTTGCGTCCGTTCTCCACCCCTCCCCGCTCTTTGCATTATCCATGAGCAAGACTGCGGCGTATGCTTAGCCATTGGTCATGTCTAGTTTATAATATTGTTATTTAATTTCTGCATATAAATTTAGCGCTGGGCACACAGCATGAAAGTGTTATTAGTATTAGTAAAATGTAAAGAGGGTATGAGTGAGCCTGACATGACGTAACAAAACAACGAACGTTTCGACAAAGAGCCTTCCTCAACGAAAGAATAGTACACAATAAAATGGAATTTTTATAAACCTGATTGCAGTCTCACCCCTCATTTTGTTTACACAATGAAATGAGTATAAAATGATGAAAAAATAAAAACTCAGCTGCGGTGAAATCCAAAGAGAGCCAAATAGGGCAATAATAAGAAGCGAGCAGTATGAGAAAAGGAAATAGTGGGTGTGGCAAATCATTTAGGTTGTCGGCGCAAACATAACATTCATCCTATATGGTGCAAGGGGATTAGTCTACTGTCCAGACTGACCCTGCCGGGTGTATTTGTGCAAGAGACCATGGCGTTGACAGCCAGGTCATCAACGCCCTTATGGTCGCGTCCATTCAAGCGTCGGGAGACTGGACACTGTTTGTCTCATGTAATCTCACGTACATGCTCTGCGATGCGGAAACAGAGTAACCACTCTGTCTCACCTATATATTTCAAAGAGCAGCACCTACACCCAATGGTGTAGACCACATTAGGTCTGGTGCACATAAAAACATTCCTAATCTTAAATATCCCCTTTGGGATGACAATCTGGTCCGTCTGGGTAAAGGACTATTCGGATTCTCAAGAGTTTTCTTAGTTCGATCTCTGTTACCGGAAGTTAAAGCCATCAATACACAATTTTTAACTGGCCTTTTTATTTTTATTTTGACAAGTAACTTTGGAAAATTTGAATTCGACGCATGACAAATTGACGACTTTGTTTGACAAGTATACAACGACTAAGTCCTTCAAGACTGCACTTATGAATTATATTTTCAAAATTTGTTTTCAAAATGAATGAAACAACATTTCTTTTTAATGATTAACTTAGCTGATGTTAAACATATTGTCATTTAAGTGGTTAGTATGACATGAATGTTTATTTAATTAATACATGTATGATATTATCTCCATGTAAAGCGCTGTGAGCCAGGCTCCTTGCTGGGATACAGCGCTATATAAATTATCAATTTATTATTATTATTATTATCTCATTAAAAACTCTCACGACGATAAATATATTTTAGCCTGATATCATTTAAAGTAATTTTCAAATAAATTCCCGTAGAGTAATGTTTCCTTTAAGCTCTTGGCGCTCAGATCTCTGACTGACGTCACGCAGCAAATTTTGATGAGAATAAAAGTTTTGTGATTATGGTATTTAAAAAATTTTCATGGAAACATATAGATCTAGATACTGTGCACATTTTTACACCAGTTTATTCATCCTCATCATTTGTCCTTTGGGTTCCTTGTGGAACACAGGGCCTCTGTCAAAGCTCGCCACTGTGCACGGTCCCTTGCCAGTCGTTTCAATTCTTCCCATCTCTTTCCAGTTCTTCCAGCCTCATCTAACATGCTCCGTCTCCAATTTTGTTTTTTTGAATATTGATATTGAGCCCTACTCTTTTTCCAGTCTCGCTCAATGCTGTGAGTTTGTCTTGCATGTCTTACACCAGTATATTAATTGCACGCTAACCAACGCATCTTTGGGGAAACCCCAATGAAGAGGCTCATAGAAGGATTAGTGTCAAATATGTTCAATGAAAACAAGCCAATATTATGCTGATCATGAATTCCAGCCTAAACAAGACAAACAATGAAATGTTATCATTTCAAGTAAAAATATCAGGAAACTTTAGCAATGCGGTGGTGACTGTAGAAAACTGGCTGCTGTTATTTTTCGAGTCCTTTCTCTCTCCGGAACAGCTATACAATGTGGAATACCCCAAACCCAACCGGAATTTGGCAAACATACCCTTGAATCGGTGGGGGGTAAAGGTTGTCTTGGGGAGGGCTGGATCATCTCCCCCTGGTACCGGGTTGCCCACGTGCAAATTACTCCTCTCTAATGCAATTTGCATTCTTTGCATTTAATAAATTAGTATGTAAGCCGGTGTTAGGTTGTGCGCGCGTGGGGAGCTGCTCCGTAAACTATTTTCGGGTCGGGCTGGTTTATTAAGCGGTCCGCAGACTTAAAATCTCGTTAAAGTAATGCGATTTCTGTATTAGATTAAACACGGCCCTCAAACAAGCCGGATCGCCGGCTGACTTCTAACACCGGTAACGTCATTAGTTTGGCAAACATGATGTTACGTCCCGGCGGACGTCACCACCGTCCTGGGGTTTTACCCGGCGTGCACCGGAATCTCTTTACGCCTGCCCGTGCGTTCGGGGGGGAGCCCGTCAGCGGACATGTTGGGTTTTATGCCAAGGGGTGGCATCCATGTCACTGCGGTAGTATAATTGTATTTGGAGGGATTTAGGAAAACAAACGAAAACATAGAGGGGGGAAAAAAGATTATGCTCATAAAATCAGCTCTCTAACGCACAGACACAAGACCACGTCTAATTTCATTTAGCTGATTATCATGTAATAGAATCAACAAAAATACGGGGAAAAAAATCTTCTGCGTTCAATTTCTGCAGCAGGAAACATTAGCACGGGGAGATTTTAGTAAGAAAAAGTTTTGACGGGGAAAACTTGAAGCTAGAAATTTTCTTTTGAGAAATGTTTGTAGTGAAATTTTGAAATGAGACAATTATTTTTAACTTTTTCTTGACATAGGGCATGGTTACAATTAAAAATGATGGTCAAAGAACGTTTAGTAATGGTGACATCTGATGATGGTCAAAGAACGTTTAGTAATGGTGACATCTGATGATGGTCAAAGAACGTTTCACAATGGTGACATCTGATGATGGTCAAAGAACGTTTAGTAATGGTGACATCTGATGATGGTCAAAGAACGTTTACCAATGGTGACATCTGATGATTGTAAAAGAATGCTTAATAAATTGCGACATCTGATTATTATTATTACATAAATCTAAAATGGTTTATACCGGCACAGATGTTCAAATGGTAAGACAAAGCAAATGGTCACCATGAAAGAGCTTTTTCTGAATATGTGATTTTACAGTCACAATCAGCCCCCCCCCCCGCCCGCCCNCCCCACCCTTTAATTATCAAACTTTGACCGGTCCGCGGCTAGAGCTTTTGTTAATTTAATGCTAATAGCTTTGTAGTGTACAGAGGAACACTTTCTCTGTATGTTTAAGGGCTCGTTTTAACTGATTGTAGTCACTTTTCGTGGAAGGGTGTGGCTAATAGTGTTGCGCGACGAGCGATGAATTATTATTCTTTTAATCACCATTTCTATAGACATAAAAACGTGGTTAAAAATACTTAATATGACTAATTCATTGTAACGTTTTCTCAGCGAAACTTGTGACTTATGTCTCTCTCTTCATTACAGAAAACGTTTTGGGTTCAGAGGCTATCAGATATTGATCTTAATCTCTGGTCAGCAGTGAACAGCGCCACCCTATGAGGACACAGACACGTGACTCTCGACACGCGAACATCTAATGAAAGCAGGTGGGCATGAAATTGTTTTAGCTGCGCAATGATAACACGATCTGAGGCCATCCCATTAGCGGAGGTGTCCCATTCACTTGGTCCACACACTCGGCCGCCGCGAGACTTATAGCCGGGGGGGGGGGGGGG